>JAOSBM010000009.1:9153425-9166817 GCA_027568955.1 Erythroxylum tenue | reverse complement strand
AGAAATTTCGTGTCAATCACGCTAGCCTTAGTTTTGCGAATGTCTAAATTATAAGCATTTAATTCATTGGTGGAATTTCTTTCAAAAAACAAAAAAAAAATCATTGGTGGAATTGACTGTTCATTTAATTAAACATCATCCAATTAGAACTTATACTTTCGATAACGACTTCATGAGTCAATTTTTTAAAATAATTTTTTAAAATTAAAAGTCTTTTCTAATTGACCGAAGCGTAACACTTTTAAATAGAACGATAAAAGAATTGGACCTCGAATCGATCTAGACTTAGGCTTGACCATAAATCAGTCCATTAAATTTTTTTTTAATTCGAGAAAACTCCATAAGCAGGTCAAGCGGACACACCTTTCCGAGGGTTCAACTGGCGCACCACCTCACAGGCAAACCAAACAGGCGCACCTTATCATCGAGGGCCCAACTAGTTCTTCACTTACAAGTAAAACCCCAGCTGCCTCAGACTCTTACAAGAAGGGTTAGCATAGAATCGAATCTGAAACTTAACTGAAGCCAAGCTCTGCTTTCAACTATCGAACCACACTTTTGAGGGTCAATCCATTAAAAATTGTAAACAAATAAACAAATAATTATTTAATTCATGTTTAGATAAATAAGTAAAGCAGTCAGATAAAAAAGATAATTGTGAAATAGTTGAAAGGTTGGTATATTATCTACAAGACCGTGGATGATACAGCCCAAAAGCAATCATCTTCTTCGAAGTGGACTCATTAATCACTCACCTTTTCTTTCAAAGTGGATTCATTAATATTATCTATCTTACCAATTCATAATTTCCTATTGAATTTGTTATAGCCATAAAAAATTATAAAGAACAATTTGTAAAGGACCGAGAAATATTCATCAAAGTCTTCACTAAGAGTTAAATAATTTGGTTCCTTTCTATCTTTAAGTCGAATTTTTTAGTAGATCAGTAGTATCAAAGCTTTAAGTATGAGTCTAGTGACTTGTCCCATGTCGTGAGTTCGACTTTCCATAACCGCAAGAGTGCTTAAGGTTACTCTACTAAGATACAGAGGACTAGACGTTCAATTTCCTCATGCCACGTACAACCTTTGGAGACGTACCACTCCATCAGATTTGCATTTGATAGAACATCTTAATCTAAGCTCATGGACCACCCATTTTCATCCGTATTTATAAATCCGAATGAGGATGTTCTTGTTAAATCCAAAAGACTTGATTTTGAAACCAATAGAAGATTTAACAGAAAAATAGGTGGAAAATAGGTGGATGGTGGAAGTTCCTCGTTATCCCAAAGAGTAGAAGCAAGCAGAAAAAGGTTGGATGGATTAGAGGGTAGGATACTACTTATAATAATATTATTACTACAGTGCAAAGGAGGCGTGGAGGAGTAGTAAGGCAAGGCGGTGGGTATGGATTAGATTAAAATGAGATGAAGACTTTTCCCATCGGAAGGAAAGAAATCAAAATGTATGTCTGCTTTTCCTTTCTTAAATGTTTTACACCAACTCTTCTCCCTTACGGTTCCAACTTGGACTTCTTGTTCCTCTCCCTCGACGACTAACTTTTAATTCTTCTTTTTACCGTGCACAGTACAATAGTTTACCATCCGTAGAGACTTGGGCGAGGATAAGATGGTTACAAGAAGAAGAACAGACAAAAGGATGTGTTTTTGAGCCTTTACGCTACGCGCAGCGAGTTCCATAGGCGTCTGACTTTATCTATTTATAAATAGTAACACTGTTACCGTAATTGTTTTAAAGTTGTATTTACACCGACTTTTGTGCTTTTTCAACACGCGCCACCGTTGGGAGCGTAAGAAAAGTAAACAAAACAACGTCGGAAAGAGAGACTATCCTTATCTGTGAGTTGCGCTCAAACTCAGATAAACTAGCATTATTGGTTGTTGTTTTCTACTTTTCCTGCTTCTCTTGGCGTGTTGTTTTAGAGAGAGAGAGAGCCAGACAAGCAAAGCAGTACTTAGTGAGTAAGTAGTAGCAGTGAAAAGGTTATTCTTTTTCCTTTTTTTTTTGCTTCAAAAGAAAAATTTTATTTGCACAGGCTCAGACTCAGAGCCTATGTCCCTCTCTCCTCTTCTTTTCTACATTTTGTGATTCTCTCTTTCTGACCCCTTTAGGCTCTTGCTCTTGCAAATACTAATAATTCTGACGCTTTATTTGCTCATATTTTCCTATAATTTTCTTCAACCTTAGCCTCTAAGCTTCTTTCTGTGGAAAAGCTCATTACACTTTTCTCATTGCCTCTGGCAGCTGAATTCACTCACACTTCTTTTTAACACTTGCCCAAAAGCTTGATTTAACTTATCCTTCCTGTAACTGGTTCTCTCTCTCTAGCTCTCAATGCTTTTACGGTTTTCATTCTGTACGTGTATTTTGTTTATGATGCTGTTTGTGGGGTGTTGTAGTTTTGCGGTATTTGAGCTGTGGAGCTTGGAGAATGTCACTTGACTTTATTTATTTGTTGTTTCAGCTGGGGAGTTTGGTTTTTAGCTCCGAGAGGTGATTGTTTTTGCTTGCTGTTGGAGAAAAACAGCCAACTTGATTTGGAATCAATGGCAGTGAAGAGATCTGGTAGAGAACGGTTGAATTCTGAGATCTATACCAAGGTCTTTGTGGGTTTAGTTTTGATCTACTCCGCGAGAATTTCACTTGGAGTTACTAATCCTGCTGACGGTAATTTTGCCTCGCTCTACCTTCTTCTTTCTCAACCAATGCTGATAAGTACTGTTACCGCTCTTACTCAATTTTTAGTTTACTGCACTTCATTTGTCTCAAGAACAAAAAGAAACATAATATGGAGCCACAAAAATCTTCACTTGTTCGGTTTATAATTCTGTGGTTCATCTATTTCAGCATTTTATGTGGTGTGCAGTTGAATTCATAGTACTTTTTCTTTTGTTTATTACAATTTGGAATTCTTATCTCCTTTATTGCTTTGATTGAATTAGTTGCTGCAATTAATAGCTTATATGCTTCTCTGGGCTCTCCTACTCTGCCTGGGTGGGTTGCTTCTGGGGGAGACCCCTGTGGTGAAAAGTGGCAAGGTGTTCAATGTAATGTTTCAGACATCAATGCCATGTGAGAATCGTTCTTTTGACCTTATATGTAGCTTATTATTTGTTGATGTAGGTGCCAAATTATCATTTTCTTTCATTTTTCTTTCTTTGTTGTTTATAGTGTCCTAAATGGTGCTAATTTGGGAGGAGAACTGGGCAATGACTTGCGAATGTTTGCTTCTATCAAGGCAATGTAAGTGGTATTCTCACTTTCCTATGTTTGTGCATGTGCTGTGCGCTTGGGAGTGTGCAAATGTAGAAGTGCTTAGACATCCAAATGGTGACTGCATGCAGTCGGCTAGTTGAACAGGGCTTTCTCCAATCAAAACTGCTTTATCTATCCTTCACTTCCATAAGAATCCCATGTTTGTGGTTTGGGTTTCAGCTGGTAACTAAGAAACTGGAATCCTATGCAGATTGTTCTGTAGTTAACCACTAGGAAAAATTGGTTCCTTTAGGTACTTATGGCCTGTTAGGAAGTGAATCATATTCGTTCCATTATTGAAGACACTTACCAATCTTCGAAAACCTTCGAAAATATTCATTGTCACTAGACTGCAGCTGCAATCATTTCTTTTTTTGTTATCTTGTTGATTCAATAAGTAGCACTCTCTGATTGGGTCAGCACTGCTCAATGTAAAATGGGCATAAACTAAGACATTGATTCCTACAGCATAAAGTTATATTTTTTGGATTTTATAGCTTTATTGTTAGATGCATGTACATTCTGTGATTCATTATTTTACTGCATTCTGTTTCAGAGACCTGAGCAACAACCGTATTGGTGGCAGTATCCCATCCAGTTTACCTATTACTATGCAAAATTTGTATGTTGCCTCTTCACTTCAATTCTTTTCACAGATATGCAATCAATTTCCATATATTTTTCTCTTTTTCAATCATTATTCATTTTCTATTTCTCTTCTTGTACAACAGCTATGATACTCTTTACCTTTGGCAGTTTCCTTGCAGATAATAACTTCAGTGGAAGCATCCCTGATTCACTTTCCTCCTTAACTCTATTGACAGCCATGTAAATATTTAACCGTTGTTGTTTGTACTGCTTTTTTTTTTCCATAATTAATTTTACTTCTCGGCTTTGGTTGTGTTGTAGGTCTCTGAACAACAATTATCTAAGTGGAGAGATACCAGATTCCTTTGATTCTCTTTCAGGGTTAATCAATCTGTAGGTTCTTCTTACTTTGTAGTTGGTGCACTACTCGTTCTGAGTTCTCTCTAAAATTTTTTAATTCTTTGGGGACTAATTGTGTTCATCCAGGGATTTATCCAGCAACAATTTGAGTGGGCAGCTACCTTCTTCTTTCAAAAACTTGATTGGTCTTACAACTCTGTAAGCTTTCAAAGATTCTCCATATCTGCCATGATTGTTTCATTTCTGTGATAGAATCTTAATGCCCTGGTTGACAGCCATTTGCAGGAAAATCGACTGTCTGGAACCTTAGATGTTCTTCAAGATCTTCAGCTGAAAGATTTGTAAAATTCTCCAATTTGTTTCCATTTCAATTTCAATGAACTATCAACTCATTTAACCACTGTTTTTTTGTAGTCTGTACAAGTTTGCCTGGTGACCTTTTTGCTCACCCTTTACTCCACGTGTTGGACAGGAACATACAAAATAATCTGTTTGCGGGTCCCATACCTGACAAGTTATTGGCTATTCCAAACTTCAGGTAAGAAATAAAGAGTTTTATTGTTGTGTGGAATATGTATAAGCAATATGGAAGTATTCATATGTCTCATGCTGTTTTGTGACTCCAGTTGAATGAAAATCACATATCATTTCTATTTTTCCAAATAAATGAGAATTTTGATGTATGAACAAATGCAAACTCTGAAGTACCCCAGAATCTGATGATTTTTATATTCTTACCTCTACAACCTTGTCCGACTTTGCACTTGCAATGCCACACAAACACAGGCCTCGTAGTCAAAGCATGTTTATCTACATTCATAATTCCTGATTGGTTCTTTTTTTTTTAATTTTAGGTAAAATGGAATATTGTGGAATGAACTTATGTTTGATTTGTGTCTTCCTTTTCCTTTTCTAGGATAGAATATAGTAAACTTGCATAAAGTGATGTACGTGGATATTGTTCTACAAAACCATGTAGGGGGCACAGTGCATATAGGATCTTGAGATGTGTCTATCATAAAGTTCTAATGCCGGTCGTATATGCTTATTGTTTTGTGTATATCAATACTTATGCAGAAAAGATGGGAACCCATTTAATACTGCCTCTGCTCCATTACCTGCACCTGAGTCTCCATTAACACCGCCTCCGGCACCACAACTTTCAGGGTCACCATCATCTGGGAAAACACCACTTTCAGGGTCACCATCATCTGGGAAAACACCTGGGAAAGAGCGTGGCAGTCCCTCTTCATCTGTGCAACCAGATTCTGGCCATAAAAAATCTCTAACTACTAAAAAAATAATTTGGATATCAATTGCAGGGATATTGGTGTTTGTTATTTTGGCATTAGCTTGTCTGCTTTTTATGCCAAAGTGCAGTAGGAGAAGGGAGGAGGCTGGTGGAGTTTTCAAGCGACATCAAGTGGGTGCATATAAAGGAAACAGAGAAAACTTAAGGGATAATGGCTCCTTGGGTCAGCCTACCAATCCAATAGAAAAAGGTAACAAATTTTGTTTTTAGATAATCTCTTTCCTGGCAAGATTTTAATTCTTCAGATACATAAGAAGGAAAAATAATTTCAACAGTTCCAAAGGATACAGCAGTACAGCCAAAGGAGGGTCATGGAATGCCAAAAATCATGCAGGAAAGAAATAAACCCAGAATGGAGCTGGATCATCATGAAATAGATTTGAGCAGATTAGATATGATATATATGCCTCCTCCTCCTCCCCCTCCACCCCCCCCACCACCCCCCCCCCCTCCCCCCCCCCCCCCCCCCCCCCCCCCCCCCCCCCCCCCCCTTTCTCCACCATCACCACCACCACCACCACCACCACCTCCTCCTCCTCCTCCTCCACCTCCACCTCCACCTCTTGCTAAGAAGGTGATTGATAATCCTATCATGCCTACAGAAGTAAGCGCAGTTACATTTGGAAAAATAGGGAAGCGCCTCACATCTGCTAAATGTTTCACTATTGCATCACTTCAGTAATACACAAACAGCTTCTCTCCAGAAAATCCCATTGGTGGAGGCATGCTAGGAACCGTTTATAAAGCACAGCTACCTAATGGAAAGGTACATTGTTGATTTAGATTGGAACATATGAAGTGTGTTTTGGAATTGAGCTGCCACAATCCTTATCTGAAGGTTTAATTTAAAGTTTTGTTTTTTGTTTCATAATTGAATATAGGTATAGCCTAGCTTAAGATACAAGAATACCCTTACTCAGGTTTTAATGTTTATAGCTCTTATCATCTGGGTATTGATTCTTTTCTAAAGATAAAGAGATGATATATTTTTTATATTTTAGTTTTAAAATATTTTTTAAAAGTTGAGTTATATTTTATATTTTATTCATTTATGTATTTATTGTAATTTTATTTACATAGTGATTTAGCGTGCCAGTTTTACTTATTTACTCTCTAGCCTGTATCACTCTTTTATTGTCACATCTGCATGTGGGTCTACCGAAAACAGCCTCTCTACTATGTAGGAGAAAGACTGCGTACTATCAGACCTCCACAGACCTGCTTTATTGCGGGACTTCAGACTGGGTGTGATGATGATGTTAAGGAGGATTATGCTCCAAAAGTTGCAACACTTTCTCATCTTATTTACAACATTCATTGATGACTCTTTATTTAATTAGTCTCAACTTCTTCTACTGCTTATGATTCTTGGCAGATATTCATTGTTTGATACCTATGACTGACCCATTACATCTAGTAAGATTTGAAACTGCTATAAATTTTTTATGACTGAATTGTTTATGCGTCTTTTAGTATTATATATGTATGAGCTATGGAAAATTATTTGTGCATTTGTGGGCATACAATTGTGTTGGTGGCAAGTGCATATCTGTGTTAGAATATTTGTTGATATTTGTATCTACTGATATATTACAATGTTTGACACGTGAAAATCTTGATGGAAAATATACACCCACTTGAGTATTACGCCTAGCGTAAAAAGCTGATGAAAGTCAGTCAATATGTAGCTCATATAGGTTTTGAGGGTTTATTTGTTTCAATTTGTCTTTTCCATTTGTTTAAGCAATTTCTCCTAATGTCTTCCAAAAGTTAAACAACTTGGCTTGCTTATTATTATTGTGCAGGTTGCACCCTTCTGCTGGTATTGGTCATAACAAACCTCCTAGGAAGGGAAAAAAGTCACTAAACTCTTGTTTAGGTATCCTCTGTTTTGTTTCACTTAAATAATTTAATTTCGAATTTATTAAGAATTGGTTGTTTGTGCTACTTAAAAACTTTTATCTCTCTTAAAAAAATGCTTCTCTCTCACTTAGATGCTAGAATCTCTAAAATTGTGATATCATGTATAGCGACATGGGGATAATAAAGAGTCTTGAAAGTAGTTTCATCACTAATTCTTTCATTTGTAATCTTCTTGTTATTGGGGTCTTGCAGACTAACTTTAGGGTCTTAGTTGTAGAGTTATAGTTACATATTTTTATTAAAGGTTGGAGCATTTATTGCATATTGAGATTTTTACTTTTTATAACTTAACCATATTTGGACCAAGCTGTACCAGTTGGACGGTAAGAACAATTTTAATCTATAGATGTTGATGAATAGTTGCTCAAGGATTTCATATTGCTAGGAGATCTAAATTGCATTCTTCTATCTCCATGGAAAGAATGTGTATCTAACAACCCTAAGCAAAGACAACTTCTCTATGTTGTGAGTTATTTTATTATGATAAAACTACATAGTTGATGATTTAATCATTGTATTTTTGGCGTTGTACCTATACTGTGGTTTATGTTTTGTGTCAGATAAATTTTCAGTAGGTATGAAATGCTCAATTACCTTCTATAATCTTGTTAGACCATCTCCTTATGTTCTGAAGTTGAAAACCTATTTTGTTTTCATCCTACTCTAATTCAGAAGTAATTTGTTGATAATTAATGTTGTTTTTATGTAATCCTTTGTAGTTTACATCTTAAGCTTATAGCATCTTACGTTTCTTTTCTGATTCTGTTTCTTTTTTCCTTTACAATTCTCAAGTTTGCTAATATTAAGTTAACAAAACATAACTTTAGATTGTTGATGTTATTATTGTATTTTAATTATGACATTTGAAATCACTTGTGTATCGGAGTGTTTAGACAGGTTTGAACTTATACATTTATTTGTTTTCTTCAGAATAAAGATCTGCAGAAAAAATTCGTCAATTAGCAAGCATTCCTCATAGTATTCTTGGTAAGATATTGCCTGGTGCTTTTACGTTTAAGTTTGGAATTGTCAGCAATCCTAATTATTTTCTATTGTGAAATTAAATGCAGCAGTTGGAAAGATCAAACGACCCTTAATATGAAAAGCATCCCATGGAAAAGTTTGACTGGACAGTTTTTGAAGACACTGAGATAGTTAGTACTCAAGGATTTATCATTGTTGTTTTATGTGTACTTTTGTCAATTTGAAAATTTTGAATCCAGTATATTATGTTTTGTCACAGAATATTATGTTTTTTCCTTCGAAGGAAAGTTGTATGGTGCCATTCATGATTTATTCTTAGATAGGTATTTAAAGGAGATGAAGCAAAGAGAAATAGAAAATTTTTTACAAGTGAGATCATTATATCAGTGTGTCGTACAACCCACTTTGAATTCAATTACTTCCCTTCTTAGCTTTGTCACAACTTCTTTTGAGAGAGGAGAATCCTTACTACTAAACAAGGTTGGATAACATTAATATAATTATGAACAACTTCTTTCTGCCATTTAATTCCAGTAATTCATTGAAAATAATTTTTTTTAATTTATAATTTTTCATATTCGAGATATAAATGAGTTATCACGTAAGAAGTGGATGAACTTATAAATATGTATGTTTATCGTGTTTTATCATATGATGACATACAGAAAAGGTAGTACCATTTCAGTTACTCTCTTTACTAACTTTTTGATAATATGGTGTGGTCTCCAAAGTGATCTTTTACTTTGAAATTTAATCCTTCTTCTTTTTTTATATTTGAGCAATGACAAAAAAATTATAATTAAAACATGAATTACTTTAAAGTTGTTTGATATATAATTAAAAATTGATTAAAATTAAATTATTTAAAATTGTTTAGTGCTGAATCATGATTTAGTTAAAGGTTTGGAAATAAAAATATGCATCTAAAACTTAAAGTCAAACATAAATAAAACGAAAAGAAGAGTCTATACTGTAATTATTTGTGATCATAAGTCTTTAATTTACTTTGACTATCTCCTCTAATACATATACAAAAGACAATGTGATTAATAAATCAAGCCACGTAGGTTTATCTTATCCATCATTTGGATAAGAATCTAGGTTAACTTGTTATTACAAGAAATTTGTTAGAAAAAAAAAAGCTTAAGCAAAGTTAAGATTAACTAAGTCAAACTCCATACGTTGATGTTGAAAAATGTTAATTGATATAACAATCAAAGCTAGATTAAAAAAAACACATTTTAAATGCTTCAGGGGCACGACATGTTAAGTCACTACTGTGAAAAGGTCTCATGGGTGTGACTTAACATGTCACACTCGTGACATACAATGTTCTCATCAATATTTCAATTCTTTTCCTTCATTCGTTTGGTTATTAACAACATTAACTTGCTAATCTTGTAAAAAAATAAAATTCCCAACAAATACGTTGCATCACGTTAGAAAACATAATCTTCTTACAAATACGTCGTTGATTTCAACAGACAATCTTTCAACAGATACGCTGTCGATTTAAATACGCAATCTTATAAATGAAATTTATTCAATGGTTAGCAATGAAATCTAAAAATAATTAAATTTTCTTTTAACAAACATTTACTATGTTATGATTTTTTCTGACACATGTTCAATTTTGTTTCTCACCAATTACATTCATGAAATCTTCCACTATATTTTTTTTTCTGTGTTTCCCTTCGTATTGTTTTACTTGTTCAAAACAAGGAACAAAGAAACGCTATATCAGCTTAAAGATCTTCCTCAATCGATTCAGAAAAATAAAGCTGTTATGTACTATCTAACCATGCAAACTCCTTTATCACAGAAGCAAGTGATATCTTTCTCTTTTTCTGCTGTTTCATTTTTTTATGGATGAAGAAGCAAGATTATATCAATAGTGCACAAAATAGCTACTGCCATTAACATTATTTTCTACCTGATCACAGAAGAAATTTTGTAACAACTATTGTATTGAATGGTTCCTGAGAGCTAACGGTGACAACGTTAAGTTGGCTGCAAAAAATTTAAAGGCTTGCCTTTCTTGGAGAGAAAGCATAGATATCGGTAATGTAACAATAATTTTTATTATAATATTAGGAATGCAATCAAATTTTCTTACACATTTTGTGCTACTTCTAAGTCTTTTTTTTTAAATCAATCCTTTTTCTATTTCTTCCATTATAAATAAATGTTGCATTTTTCAAAATAAAGAATAACAAATATTACTTCACAGTCTATCAGATATTGTTTTTTTACTTTCTATTCTTGGTTTTTTCTTTGAAATGTAGAGAAATTAACAACAGATGATTTTTTTACTGAACTCACAGAAGGGCTTGCTTATGTAGCGGGTCATGATGAAAATCCCAGGCTTGTTTTGGTAATTTTTTAACTCCAATTATGTTTTATTCACTTTTTCATTTTTTAAAACTGATGGAAATTATCAACCGTATTGTTTACATATATCTTTTCTAAATTTCATTTTGGGATTTGTCATATCTAAACTTGTTCTAAAACTTTATTATTCCTTTATTGTTGTTGGTTAAAGATTTTTCTCCTTAACAAGATTATCGGAAGTTCCATTCACGAAAACTGTAAGTGACCATATATAGTTTTTGATTGTGCATCTATTTCAATTTTTATCCTTCTTAATTGATTATTAATCATATCCAAATTCTATCTTTTGCTTCGATTTCTGTAGATTCACACGTTTCATTGCATTTACTTTGGAAGTTGCGATATTAACCGTACGAAAAAATTGTGAACAATTTGTACTTCTTTTTTATGCAACGATGTTGATTTCTTCTAAAACTCCATTGATAACCCATAAAAGTATAGCCACTATTTTATTAAAAAAAAAGCTATTATGTCCTTTTTCTATTGTGAATTGATAGTTTTTCATCAAAAACCTTTTAATTAGATTTAGATCAATGAATTCATTTAACTTTGTCATATGTTCTCTTATAATTTGTTCTTTCTATCTTGTCAGGCTTTTTCAGGTTTGCTTTAACTTTCATAAATGTACTTTTATCAACATTAATGAAAATTGTTATTGACTATTGCCCATCCAGACTTTACAGAGCTTTTGTAATCGACCCACCATCTTTTTTTCTTGTATATGGAAGGTAATATTGTTGTTTATATGCCTGTTGTTTATATGCATAATTTTTGTTTATTTTTTCTCACTTTTAACATCTTTGTGAAAAATACTCATTTTTTTAGACTTTTTAAACATACATGAGCCTATTACTATTGACCCACTTATGTTACACGTTTTACCTTCTTCTTGTTATTTTTCTAACACATCATCTCCTATTAATTTATAATTCAAATCTTGATTGTTATTACAGGGTGTTCGACTATTTATTAAATTTTCAACAATCACCACGGTGGCATGTTCACTAGACTTTAAAGAATCATTTGAATTATATAATTTACGTAATCATCCGCAAGTCTCTTCCCTTCGATTTAACTCTTTGTCCATAAGATCAACAGCTAAAGATGACTCATGCTCATCAAAGTTTTCATTTACTGTGTCGCAACATTCTAACTCAGCCAAACTATGGTATCTTATCTTAACCCGCCCAGCTTCTTCAGAAATAGGGTCCACTAGCAAGTCTCCTTTAAACTTAGCACAGATTAACTCATTCAATGTGAGATCTATCTCCTTTGCATCACCCATTGGTAGAAGACGTCATCGAAACATCAATGCTTAAGCAACGACCACCAACTAAACTTTATTCCCATTCACTCTCATTCTATAGTGTGTCACCACAACTGAGTCAATTAAAATTGCTGAATCGCCGACCCCACAACCCTCTTTCTTTCGATCTCCCGCTATGCTTTTGTTTTCCAAAAAGACCTATAAATCTGACAACTCTAACGAGTCTTTCTTACCATTCCTAAAATTCTACAAAAGCCCCTATGACAAGATCATTTATAGGCCAAATATGTGACCACCACTTGGTGGTCTTGTGTCTATCATACCACTTCATCTCAAGTGACGTCATATGTCCGTATCACATCGGTTTTAAACTAAGAGTTAAGTTGGGCATAGTGCAAAATCTTGTTCGTATCATATATGATGAAATCTTTTTGTCTACTATAAGACGATGTACTTATTATTTGCATGTTTTACATTAATAAAATAACAATTTTTAAGTTTTGCGTTACGGAAAAAAAATATTTAAAAAAATATAAAGAAGACCACTAGCGTCTGATGCTTAGCTTAGTTAGAAGAAAAAAAATTTAATGCTCCAAAAAATTAATATGTCTTCTTTTATATTAAAAATTCACATTTTTTATATTAATATCTAATTATGACGTACTTTTTTTAATAGAAAAATTAAAATTTTAGAAGTCGTCAACTTAACATGTTAGAAGCGTATCAACGTCTGTGATATATATGTTAAAAATTATTATCTTTAAAATTATTATGAAACTAATTAATGTTTATTTTGACATTTAATACATATTAAAGTTTCATATTTATTGAAATCAACACGTAATTTTTAATTATCTATAAATTATAGTTTATCGTAAGTATATTTGCAAAGAATTACTATCTAACTCACCTTTCACCATTGTGACATAGCTTTTGAAATTAGTATATAATTTTAATTTATTTATAATCTACAAATCATGTTATAAGCATACTATAGAAAATTAGTCATGTAAACAAATTATTTGGGTCATTTAATATATATTAAAAATTCGTTGTTCTTTTTTTAATATATAATTATTGACTATTTATAATGTATAATTTATCATTTATTATACTATATTGCAAAAAAATTAATTGAGTCATTATTCTCAAACTCACAATTCACGGATAACCGTGATAATGTAACTCGTGAAAGGAATTCAATTAAGGTTGATCAGTAAAGATAATTCTCATTCCTTTGAAAGGAGAAATATATACACGATAGAGAAAGCTATACATGGAAAATGCTA
>JAOSBM010000009.1:9081007-9098305 GCA_027568955.1 Erythroxylum tenue | reverse complement strand
GCAGAAGAGCAGTAATGGCCAGCATGAAAGTGTTGGGAAGTCGGGTTGAAGAAGAGTAGATTAGCTGGTACATCATAGAGACGGAGTCGATTGGCTCTAAGGTTTCCTTGTACTTTCTTTTCTTTTTTTTAAATCTCCTTTTGTTTCTAGCTGAAGGATCCTGAAGGCCAAACTTTCCAGAATGCAACTATTGGGTTTCTCAATGTTCCTCATAGGCATGTACTACTAAGGGTAAGGAAAAAAGGAAGCTATGTGTTCTTTCTTGACTGGCTATATTATAGCTGGTTCCGAAACAATATAATAGTTTCATGTCAGATATTTGGCTCTAGCCTACAGCAGAAATTACTGTGAAAAGCCATATAGAGACGAAATTACTGTGAAAAAGAAACGATCAATAAATGAGTGGGTAATTTGTAAAGTTGATCAAGAGCATGCCTCCTTTCCAGATAGAATAGTAGTTACGCTAGAAGAAAAGGTCTTCTTCCTAATACTTGGAAGGAAAGTTTATCTGGACAACGCTTTTTAAAATTGTTTCTGAAATTAGCATAAAACCTTACAATCTTATGTCTGATCAGTGATATAAATTCATGACGTGCTTTTAAAATTGTTTCTGGAATTAGCATAAAAACTTACAATCTTATGTCTGATCAGTGATATAAATTCATGACGTGGCACTCACGTGATTCCTACAGAATCTACCTTTGAGAGGGCAAGAAAAAAAAAAACAAACAAACAGTTGGTGAACTGAACTATTGTTAAGTCGGTGGCCTTCTTAACTTGTACCCAAAGCGGCTGTTTGGTTACTTCAGGGGAACGTTGAGTCATTATTGACTATGGCTGTTTATCGCTCAACTTTACAAACCTCCGTAGATGCACATAATTGTACTTTTCGATCGTATCCAGACTAATTGAAATGATGGCTTAATGAATTCAGTAATGTCATTCTCTTTACGATTGTTTCATGCTATACATATAAAAATCTTAAGTATTAATCAGACAAATCGCTCCACCAATTAAGAACGGTTATACATCGCCATCCATAGAATCAAGAAAAAGAATAGCCCGGCCATGCACCACCATCCATAGAATCAAGAAAGAGCTATCAGTAGTATGGGTGAACGTTTGAGAGTGTCTCTCTCTAGGATTTCTCCCTCCTAGATTTCGTTCACAATCTGCTCCCTTTCTCGTCGATTGTTTCCCGGTTTTGGTGTCTTTGTGCGTTTCTGGTGTTCTCGTGGTTGGCTTTTGGTGCTGTTGTGTGACCCTCCGCTCGCCCCCGTTGCGTTCTACCAGTGCGCAGGTCGGCGTTTCTTTTCGGCGCTTTGTGCTGCTTTCCGGCGTTCCCCCCTCCGGTTCTGGGCGCCGCTAGTCGCGGTTCCCCTTCTTGTTCCATGGGCAAGAAAAAACCCAAGGAGTCTACCCCGGTGAACGACCCTGCTCCTTCGCCGCCCTTGGCCGATGACTCCCCTGCGAGTTCGAAGGCTTTGGCTCCCAAACCGAAGGTCCCTTCTCTGAAAACTACATTACTGTCGCAAGTTCTGACGGGTAACCTGAAGGCTTCCTCTAGTGGAGGCAAAGCTCGTTTGCCTGCTGACTCCCCCCGGAAACCAGATCTGGCCAAGTCCGAGGCTTCTCTGAAAACTGGTAAGGGTATTGATCATGACATTCTTCCTGCTGAGGATTGTGAGGCTGATTCCTCGTCGTCGGAGGAAAACGATGTTGAGGGTGACATTGAGCTGGGTAGTCACGATACCACTGAAGCTGATACTTCTGAGGGGGAATCGACTGTTGACCAACTGCTTGCTACATTGCCTCCCCCTGTTAGTACGCAGCATGCTGCTTCTGACTCGCCGACGACTGGCGACCAGGAGGCTTCAAAAGGTAACCCATCTAAACCTTCCTTTGCTAGTCTATTTCGAAACAACAGAGATTTGAAGCAGGGCATGCAATTGGAATTCATTCTGGTGGAGAAAACCTTAACCCTTCTTGAGACAGACCGCTTGGCCCTTGAGGACGAGTGGGGTTTTTGCTTGGTCGGGGTATTCACTGGTAGATTTCCGGGCATGAAGGCTGTGAATGGGTTGATTGCTAAGTGGGGAGTGAAATGTCGATTAATGCCCCATGAGGGGGGCTGGCTTGTGTTCCGGTTTGATACTGCATAGGATCGCTCTGGTGTCTTGGCTGGTGGCCCTTATGTTCTGTTCGGGAAAACTCTCATTTTGAAGAACTTAGCTCCCGGTTTTGCCTTCAACTTTCAGGACTTCATGGCACTACCGATCTGGTTGAAATTCCCTAATGTTCCACTTGATTTTTGGACTAGTATAGGGCTGTCTAAACTCGGTTCAATGGTTGGTAAGCCACTCTGCACAGACCAGGTTACCACCCAAAAATCCCGGATTGGCTATGCGCGCATACTTGTTGAGGTTGATATTTCTAAACCCCCAGTTACAAGCTTTGATGTGATCCTGCCGGAAGGCAAGCAATTCTCCCAGGATGTGATTTATGAGACTTTCCCCTCCTATTGTTGTGAATGCCGTCATTTTGGGCATAATGTGTTTACCTGCCCCAAATCCAAGCCTAAGCGGCAGACATGGGTTCCCAAGGGTGGCACTCCCTCGGTTGTCCACCCTCCAGCGCCAGCTGCTCCCACAGTGCGGGTTCCTAGTGGTCCTTCCCCTGGGCCGGTAGCTTCTTTGCCTCAGGTTGCGGCTGATGCGATAAACCCGGCCAGTTCTGTTGTGGCCACTTCTAGTGCAGTTCTGCCTGATCCGTCGGACGGAGTTGCTGCTGCTGTAGTAGAAGTGTTAGCTCCTTCCCCTTCCACCGTTCAGTCTTTAGCCACTGCTCAGGAAGTTTTACCTTCGGGTGGTCAGAAACCCTCTAAGCTTGGTACGTCTGGCCAGCTTAGACCTTCTCTGGGGGATGGTAGATCCAGTGGTGGGGCTGAGGTTGCTCCTGATGGGACCACTTCGAGTAAAAGTAAATAGAATACTCCGAAAACTAGCAAATCTGGGCAAATGCGAGTGTCCATGGACGTTGGAGGCAAGAATGGTGGGGCTGGTCCCTCCCGGTTGCATAAATGAGTCTACTTAGCTGGAATGTCCGAGGTCTTGTTACGACCTCGAGACAGAAAAGTGTTGTCACATTGACTCGACAACATAATTGTAAAATCCTTTGTCTCTTAAAAACTAAATTGACGGTGACTGGTTTGGAGCGTATGATATTAACTCGATTTCCTGGCTGGAAGTTCGGCCATAATTTTGATCTCATTGACCATGGCCGAATGGCTATTCTGTGGGATCCGTCCCATTATCTTTGTCAGGTGGTGGATCGAGGGGAGCAGCACATCCATTGTAGGTTACTCCAGCGTTCCACCAACCGTGCCTTCTTGGTGACTTGCATTTATGGGTTGTATACTGTTCAGAAGCGGCGTGAACTTTGGTTTCATCTCATGGGGCTACAGGGGTGTACCACACAGCCGTGGCTCCTCATGGGTGATTTCAATTGTGTGTGTAAGGTGTCCGAAAGACTTGGCTGCAAAACCCCCTCTGCCTACTTTTTGACTGATTTGCTTGACTTTCGTGTCACTTTGGGTCTAGAGGATGCTCCTTCTCATGATTTCAGCTCACAGCAGGATTTTGGGAACCAGCCCTTCAAATTTTTCAACCTTTGGTTGCAGCACCCCACCTTTTCGGACATCGTTTCTACTGCTTGGGGGACCCCCAGTTTAGTCTTGCTCTTAAATTGAAATCCCTGAAGCAACCACTTAAGAGGTTAAACAGGGAGGCCTATGGGCACATCTCCCACAAGGCGAAGGAGGCTCAATTAGAGTTCCAACGGTCTTACCAGCTATCTTTGCAACATCCTACTGATTTGCCTCTTTCGGCTATGGTGAATGACAAGCGGAAAACAACCCTCTTCCTCCAAGAAGCTGAACGGCTATTCTTTCAACAAAAAGCCAAAGGGGTGCATCTGATGGAGGCTGATCGCAACACCCGCTACTTCTCGACTTTGGTTAACAAACGCCGTCGGATGAATGAAATCACATCTTTGCGAAAGGCTGATGGCTCCACTACCTCCTCTTTGGACGAGGTAGCCAGCTGCCTTGTTCACCATTATGAGGAACTGTTCGGCTCCTTTGCCCCCTGTGCTAGGCTTGATCCTCAAATTCTTTGTAGTGGCCCCCTTTTGAATGCGGATCAGTGTTCTCTTTTGATTAGACCCATTTCTGATCTGGAAATTCGCATGGCTTTGTTTGATATCGGTGATGAAAAGGCTCCGGGTGCTGATGGCTATACTGCTGCTTTCTTTAAAACTCAATGGGATAGTGTTGGGGGAGATGTCTTAACAGCTGTGCATGAATTTTTCGAGTCGGGGCGGCTCCTTAAGCAACTCAACCATACTACTATCACCCTCATTCCGAAGACTAGCCAGCTTCCGACGGTCTCGGACTTCCGGCCCATTGCCTGCTTAAATGTGGTTTATAAGATTATTTCTAAGATCTTGACGGCGCGTTTGACCATGGTGGTGGATTCCATTGTTGATCCGGCTCAATCCGCCTTCATTCCGGGTCGCACTATCCACGATAACATCTTCTTGGCTCAGGAGTTGGCTAGAGGGTATTGTCGTAAGCGGGTTTCACCTCGGTGTATGCTGAAAATTGATCTCACCAAGGCTTAAGATATGATTTCTTGGGAATTTCTGCAGGAGGTGCTGCCGGGGTTGGGCTTTCCCCTTCGGTTTGTCCGCTGGATTTCTGAATGTGTTACTACCACCTCCTTCTCCCTTTCGATTAATGGTAACCTTCATGGAATGTTTAAAGGTAGGCGGGGATTGCGCCAAGGGGATCCGATGTCTCCCATTCTGTTTCTCCTTTGCCTTGAGTACTTGTCCCGGGTTCTCAAAGTCTCGACGACAAACTCTAATTTTAATTTCCACCCCAAATGCCAACTGTTGGGCATTACTCACTTGGCATTTGCGGACGATCTTATGCTTTTCTCCAGAGGTGACCCGATTTCTGTTCGTATTTTATTGGACAGCTTGCATACCCTCGGCAGTGTGGCAGGTTTGCGGGTCAATCCGCAGAAGTGGAATATCTTTCTTGGGGGAGTGTGGGATATCGACCGTGAGGTGATTTTGCACATGACGGAGTTCAGCATGGGCGAGTTCCCGGTGAGATATCTGGGGGTCCCCTTAGCTCCTTTAAAAGTTTCTATTGCTCAGTATGCACCTCTATTGGATTCGGTGGAGAATTACTTTACAGTGTGGAGTGGCAAGACTCTTTCTTATGCTGGTAGGGCCGAACTTATCAATTCTGTTGTACAAGGAGTGTTGGCTTTTTGGCTCCAAGCTTTTCCCATTCCAGTGGTGATACTTGACAAAATTGCTTCCCTTTCCCGTCTTTTCCTTTGGGGTGGAAAGCACTACCGGGTTGCTTGGGACCGCCTTTGTACACCAAAGGAGGAGGGTGGTTTAGGGTTGAAAAACTGTAAAACGTGGAACTTGGCTTTGCTTGCCAAGGTGATATGGAACATTCATGCGGAAGCAAATTCTATGTGGGTCAAGAGGGTTAATGCAGTCTACCTCAAAGGTGTATCGATTTGGGAGTGGCAGCCTCATCCTCGCGACTCCCCCTTGATGAAAAAGCTTGGTGTTCTTCGTGATTTATTGCTGGAAAAATTTGGCGGTCGTCCGGGTGTTCACAATGGGATGCAAGGCTTATGCCTTCATGGTCACTGGTCCTCCTTGAAAGCCTATGAGCTTCTTCGGACCAAACACCAACGGCGCCCCTGGATGTCACTTATTTGGAAGCCCTATATACCTCCTAAGTTCACTTTCATTGCATGGTTAGGTTTTCACAATCGTCTACCGACCAAAGATCACCTCCCTTTTCTTGATGTGGATCCCAAGTGTATCTTTTGTAAAAGCGAGGTGGAATCTATTAACCACTTGTACTTTCAATGCTCTTTTACTAACTTGATTTGGCAGGCAATTCGACGTTGGTTGAATATTACACGACTCCTTGGCACCCTTCCCTGAGTTGTCAAGTGGATCCGAAGCAACGCGAAAGGTGCCCTCTTGAAGTGCAAAACTATTCGGATTGCTTTCCTCTGCACGGTCTACACCATCTGGAAAATTCGGAATGCCATGCTCTTTGATGGTGCTCACTTTACTTGGACTGATGTGCTTGCCAAGATTACAACCTCCACCTACAAAATCTTATTTCGGCTTTACCCTGTTGATCTTATTACTTCCCAAATATAAAGATGGGCTGTGATCTGTTGTTGGCAGGGCTGCTCTCCTTGCCGACGCCTTGTTTGTGTCTCAACCCTGATGGTCTGGTTATGCCCCGGTTTATTTCTTTTGTTTTTGTTCTGGTTGTACTGTGTTGTTGTTGGGCCACTGGTTCGGGCTGTATGGGCAGTGATTGGTACAGGGGTGCTGGTCTTGCCTGGGAACCTTGGCTTCCATTGGGCATTCTGGCCACCCTCGGCCTGAACTAGCCTCAAGTGTGGCCTGCTTGGGCTTCGCCCAACCTAGCCTCACGTGGGGCGCAGCTTGGATTTTTAGTTGTGGGCGCCCAGTTCCGCTGGTCCCTCCACTCGGTTTTTCCCTCACTGCTTCTCCTGGTTCTGTCGATGCTGGCGCTACTGGACGGTTGCATGGCCCATGCGGATGCCTGGCGCTCTACCCTTTTGTGCGGCTTTGCTGCTTTGGCTCCCGCTCCGTATGGGACTGCATGGCTCATGCAACTTAGACCCTGGCTGCTCATCGGTGGATCGCTTGTGCTTGTGGCGCGCTGGCAGTCATGATGTTCCTCCATCTTGGCTTTCTTCCCAGCTGTTTCGTTTGCTTTGCTGTTGCATGGACTCTCCTCTGGTTGTTGTTCCTTTATTTTTTCATCCCCAGTGCTGTTTTGGCTGTTTTGGTTCCACTTGTGTTGTCCTATCCTATTTTAGGTGTACGGGGTATTTTGGGTTACCTTTGTCCTATTTTGTTGTTGGGGGTATGCCCCTGATTTTTGGCTGTATATAAACCCCCATTTTTTGATAAATACCATTTACCATTTATTTAAAAAAAAAGAAAAAAAAGAAAGAGCTATTAGTAAGAAAGAGCTATCAGTAAGAAAGAGCTATCAGTAAAGAGCTATCAGTGTGTGGACGTTGGAGAGCTTCTCTCACTAGGCGATTTTCCCCTAGCTTGCGTTCACCTTACTGGTTCCTCTTGCCTTCGGCTCTGCTCCCCTTGTTACTCTTGTTGTTGGTTCTTTTTGCCTTTTCGAAGCCCATTCTTGGAGTTTGTCGGTTTTCCACTGTGGTGCGTTTGCAGGGTTGCGCATCTGCCTTGTTGACACTGCTGGTTCACCATTTGCGTGCCCGGATATGGGAGTTGGTGGCCGTTGCGCGTCCGGATCTGGTCGCCATTGGGCGACTCTTGTGCGTGCGCTGCTGGGCGCACACCCATTGTGCGGACGCTCCTGTGCGTTCCCATACCCACCCATTCCGCTACCTTGCTCGTAGCCTGGGTCATTCTGCTCGGCCATAATGACCAAAGCGCAAGCGTCGACCCGCAGAGGTCGTGACATCACTTCCGAAGTTGTGCTTGGCCTGACATCGGCGAAGGCATCTACCACCAAAGGTACGACTTCTCATACCTCGTTGCCTACTGCTAACCCGGGAGATGTAGATGCATCCACCGGTGATGAAGACTCTGTGGAGGCCACTGAGAATAGTGAGAGTGAAGAAACTGGTGCGGGGAGTGAGGCTACATCCTTGTCCGATAGTTCCGGAAGCTCGGCTCCAGCCAGTGCCTCCAAACTGTCCGACACATTGCCTAAGCCAGAAGCTATTGCGGCAACCCCGACCAAGCCTTCTTTTGCAAGCCTCTTTCGCAATAATAGAGACCTCAAGAAGGGTATTCAACTTGACTATACGCAGGTGGATGAGGCAGTCACCATGGATGAGGATGACTTCAGCCAGCTTGACGATGATTGGGGCTACTGTTTGGTGGGATGTTTTACCGGCAGATTCCCTGGCATGAAGGCCGTGGAAGGTCTGATTGCGAAATGGGAGGTGAAATGCAAGATTCTCCCCCATGACCAAGGTTGGCTGGTTTTCCAATTTGAGTCTGAAGAAGATCGTAAATCGGTCTTAACTGGAGGTCCTTATCAGCTGTTTGGGAAGACATTGTTATTGAAGCAGATTCCAAGAGGGTTCGCCTTTAATTACCAGGAATTCATGGAAGTTCCCATTTGGGTAAAACTTCCCAATGTACCACTAGACTTGTGGAATGCGAAAGGCTTGTCGAAACTTGGCTCTCGAATTGGTAAGCCCATTTGCACCGACCGGATTACGAGTACAAGGTCCCGTATTGGTTATGCTAGAATGCTTGTGGAAGTGGATGTGTCCAAGAAGCCTATCACCAGTTTTGCAGTCTGTATTCCAGGAGGACAAGGCTACACTCAAATGGTGGTTTATGAAACTTTTCCCAGTTATTGTTGTTTCTGTAAGCAGTTCGGTCATACTCCTTTTGCGTGTAAGACCAAAGGCAATGTTCCATCGGACAAGCCGGTAGACCCTTCCCCACAGGGTGTTCTTCCAGCAGACCCGATTCCCGTTCCTAAACCTGCTAGAAAGGTGACTCCTTTCGGGTCTAAACCTGCCCCTACGAGTCAGGTGAATCCGAAGGGACCCTTGGCAGCTAGGGCCAAGACTGCTGCTGCTTCAGATACAATTATGGTTCCCAACCCTCCTGTCTCACTTGGTTCATCGGACCCTATGATAGAGGAAATAAGCCTTCGACTAGTGCTTACTAGGCGCGATGGCCAGCTGGCGAAGGGTGAAGCTGGTCCTCGACTCCCAGCTCCCCAAAACCATCGAGGCACAACCATTATTACCCGCAAGAAAGCTGAACAGAATGCAAAGAAACTTGATTCTATTGCTCAAGAGACTCAACAAGCAGGTGATCAACGAAATGAAGGAGGGGCAGGCCCCTCTTCATTGAAACCATGAGCTTGCTTAGCTGGAACGTCCGGGGGTTGAACAAACCCTCGCGACAACATAGTGTTAGCCTTCTCCTTAGGCAGCACAAATGTGGTTTTGTTTGTCTGTTGGAAACCAAACTTAAAATGCCTCGTTTGGTTCGTATAATGCGTAACAGATTTGCTGGATGGGAATATGTGCATAATTTTGACATTATTGAAGGAGGCCGCATGGTTATTGCCTGGAAACCTTCTCTCTATACCTGCACTGTGTTAGCTCGAGGTGATCAGTACCTACATTGCCATCTTACTTGTCGCATTACTAAAACAGATTTTGTTCTAACGTGTGTTTATGGCCTTTACCGTGTTACTCAACGTCGTGACCTATGGCAGCAGCTTATGGGGCTG
This sequence comes from Erythroxylum tenue, assembly GCA_027568955.1. Classification (NCBI taxonomy): domain Eukaryota; kingdom Viridiplantae; phylum Streptophyta; class Magnoliopsida; order Malpighiales; family Erythroxylaceae; genus Erythroxylum; species Erythroxylum tenue. The sequence goes on along the minus strand of JAOSBM010000009.1, from coordinate 9,088,917 downwards.
AATGTACCTCTCTCAACTCCCTGGCTGATTATGGGCGATCTTAATTGTGTTTGTAAGGCTGCTGAACGACGTGGTGGCCGCCCTCCTCCTGCTTATGAACTGAAAGACCTGCAAGATTTTTGAATGTCACTTGGTTTGGATGATGCTCTATATACGGGTGAGTTCTTTACTTGGCAGAAACACATTTGGTGGGCCAAATTAGACCGTACAATGATTAACCAAGTGTGGGCAGCGCAGCACCTGCTCTGCTCCACTGTTTTTCTCCCTATGCAAGCTGACTCTGACCATTGCCCGAACATCACTACATTTCACCACCCGGAGATCCTTGGTCACTCACCTTTCAAAATTTTCAATATGTGGCTTGCTCATCCACGGTTCCAGGATATTGTCGCTGACTCTTGGGCCACCTTTATGGGGGGTTCTGCCCAATACAGGCTATGTGTCCATTTGAAGGCTTTGAAAGCCCCTTTGAAGACCTTGAATAGAGAAGCTTTCGGCCACATTACTCAGAAAGTTAAACTGGCTCAGGAGAAATTTCACACAGCTTATCAGGCCCTTTGTACCTCACCCGCAAATGAAGAGCTACAGTTGTTGGTAAATACTACTCGGAAGCAAGTCAGCTTCCTCCAAGATGCTGAAAGATCTTTCTACTTACAAAAAGCTAAATGCAACCATCTGATGGAGGCTGACCGTAGCACTAGCTACTTCCACTCCTTAGTCCGCAAAAGAGTCCGACAGACTACTATCACGAGACTTATCAAAGCTGATGGCTCTGAAACCTCTTCTTTGAGGGAAGTTTTCGATTGCCTCCTTACCTATTTCCAGTCCCTCTTGGGCGAAACCTCCCCTCGGATTGCCATTGATCACCAGATACTCCACAATGGCCCGTTGATTGACCCCGACATGCAGGTTCTCTTGGCTGCCCCTATCGCCCCAACTAAGATCAAACAAGCACTGTTTGATATTGGCGATGCAAAAGCACCAGGCCCTGATGGCTATACGGCAGCATTTTTTAAAAACCAATGGAACAGTATTAGACAGGATGTACAAGCCGCAGTGCAAGAATTTTTTACCAATGGCAAACTGCTTCGCCAATTGAATCATACGGCCATTACTCTGTTGCCAAAAACCAGCTCCACTCCAAAGGTCACTGATTTCCGACCCATTGCTTGCTTAAATGTTGTTTACAAGGTTATCACCAAAATTTTGACATGCTGGTTGACTTCAGTGGTACGGCACATTGTTGACCCTGCCCAAGCGGCTTTCATCCCGGGTCGGCACATGCTAGACAATGCTAGACAACGTATTTTTAGCACAAGAACTTATTCGGGGATATTGTCGAAAAAGAATCTCCCCTCGTTGTATGCTCAAAGTTGACCTTTCAAAGGCTTATGACTCGGTCTCATGGGAATTCTTAGCAGAAGTGTTGCAGGGCTTAGGCTTTCCAACCAAATTTTGCAACTGGGTGCTGGAGTGTGTCACTACATCCTCCTTCTCCTTATCCATCAATGGGACCTTGCAGGGTATGTTCCAAGGTCGGAGGGGTTTAAGACAAGGTGACCCTATGTCCCCTATTCTTTTTCTTCTTTGCCTGGAATACTTTTCTCGATGCTTAAAAACAAGAACTTCAAACTCTACCTTCAATTTTCATCCCCGGTGTAAGAATTTAGGCATTACTCATTTTGCCTTTGCGGATGACTTAATGCTTTTTGCTCGTGGTGACCTCCCCTCCATTCAGATTCTGTTAGATAGCTTGCAGGAATTCCGGGAGGTGTCGGGGCTACAACTTAACCCTACGAAATCCAATGTCTATTGGGCGGTGTGTGGGGGTGGGAGAGAGAAGCTATACTCCATTTACTTGATTTTCCCATCGGTGACTTTCCTGTGAGGTATTTGGGTATCCCCCTAGCTCCTTTGAAAATATCTGTAGCTCAATTTTCAGTCCTATTGGAAGCAGTGGAGGCTTACATTAATGCATGGAATGGGAACAGTCTCTCTTATGCTGGCCGATGTGAACTAGTTAATTCGGTTATTCAGGGGGTTTTATCATTTTGGCTACAGGCTTTCCCTATTCCAGTTGTGATTCTGGATAAGATTACCTCTCTTTGCAGGCTATTTTTATAGGGAGGAAAGCACTTCAAGGTAGCCTGGGATGACATCTGCACACCAAGAGAGGACGGAGGGCTCGGGCTTAAAAATTGTAGAATTTGGAATTCAGCTTTGCTAGGAAAAACGTTGTGGAATATTCATGGCGACTCGGCATCCCTTTGGGTGAAATGGGTTCATGAAGTTTATTTGCGGGGGGTTTCAATATAGGAATGGCAACCTCACCCACGGGACTCTGCCCTTATAAAAAAAATAGCTCAAATCCATGATACTGTATTGCATAAGCTGGGAGGCATACAGGGGGCCATTCATGAGCTCCAACGTTACAGCATGGATGGGACCTTATCATCTCACAAATTGTATGAATTGTTACGGTGAAAACACCAACGCCGACCCTGGATGTCCTTCTTTTGGCAAAGTTACATCCCTCCTAAGATTTCAGTTATTGCTTGGCTTAGTTTAAGGAACAGACTGCCTACCAAAGACAATCTGCTATTTCTGGAATTAGACCGCACTTGTGCTTTGTGTGGGGTTAGCCCGGAATCAGTAGACCACCTGTTCTTTCACTGCTCTTTCACTCATGCAGTTTGGCTTACCGTTCGGCAATGGTTGGGTTTAACACGTGAGATGTCCTCCTTGTTGAGGGCCATCAAATGGATAAGGTTGGAACATAGAGGCGCCTTACTTAGATGTAAAGCCATCAGATTAGGATTCATGTGCACTGTCTATTGTATTTGGAAGATCCGCAATGAGGTAATACTGGACCAGGCGACCCGTACTATGGCTGATGTGATCTCAAAGATAAAAACCATGGTTTACAAAATCCTCTACAGAGTATACCCATGTGAATTGGTCCAAATGGCTCTCCACGACTAACTTCTGGACTCATGGGATTGTTTGTCCTTGCTTGGCTTTCGACACTTTTTGCTTCTCTTTCTGTTATTTTTACAGCATTGTCACCAGGATGATTAGGCTGCGTCAGTCAGGCGTTCTACACCCTGCAAGAGGACGAACCAGCTGTTGCCGCTGCCTACTGTGTGGGACGTGCATGGCCTATGCACCTTCCCACGGTGCAATGCACGTCCCAATTCTGTTTTGCTGATGACGTTACGTGCGACGTTGGTGCATGGCCCATGCACGACTACGAGGAAGGGCAATGTCTTCCGAACCTGGCCTTTTGGACTTCGTTGGATCTTCTCTGTTGGGCCCATGCTCCACTTTTGGCTTGTAGTGTCTTAATTTTTAATTCCTTCGTTCTATTTGGGCCGACTGGGGTATGCCTCAATTATGTTCTATGTTGCTGCTGATATTTCATATTTGGTTTGCTCCTTTAGGTGTATTACAATAATTTTATTTTGAGGTTGAGGGCCTTTGTTGTCGGTCCCAACCGTTTGGGGTATGCCCCAACAATTTTTGTTGTACATACCCCCTTTGATAAATGTTATTTAAATTTTATCAAAAAAAAAAAGAAAGAGCTATCAGTATCAGTAAGAAAGAGCTATCAGCAGTGGCTGCCGAGAGTGTCTCTCACTAGGATCCTTCTCCTAGCTCTGGCCACTTGTCGGTTCTTCCTTGCTCTTTGTTTCTCGATTGTGTCCGTCTCTTCAGTGCTTGCCCTCGTGCCTTGCTCGCCTTGGAGGTTTGTTTGGTTTGGGTGCTGTCTTTGTTTGTTGCTGGTCGGGATCGTTGCGTCCTTCTGTGCCGGTTAGTGTGCTGCCTTGTTTTTCGCTCGCCTTCTTCTTGTTCTTGGTGGGCGCTGTTTCTCCAGCTTCGGTTTTCGCCGCTGGCGTGTTTCCCCTGGCCTTAGGGTTCTGGTTCTTTTTCCCGCTTCTCGGGTTTTTGAATTTTGTTTTTCCCGCCTGGTGGTCGTGCCGTTCTTACGGTCGATCCTCGGGGGCTATCTTGCCTTCTCCTCATGGGCAAGTCCCGGGCTCGGGGAGTGGATATTACTGCGGCTTGTCTTGGCCCTCCCTCTGGGGCATCCCCTCTGTCCCCTCCGCCTTATGCCCCCTTCTAAGTCTCGGCTGTCCGTTTCTCCGACGTCGTCTGCCTCGACTGCTGGGGCATCCTCTTCTAGCCCCTCGAGCCGCACTCCTCGGCGCATCACGCCTCAGCTGGTCTCCCCTCTTCCAGCGTCTGACCCTGCTGGTTTGCAGCCTGTTTCAGGTACGTCTCCCTCTCCGTGTACTGGGTTGCGGCCTCCTCACCGGGGGGATGAAGTAGCATCCCCGGTTGAGGAGGGTACTGACTTGGGTGATATTGATGCGGTGGCCGCGGAGCCATTGGCTGAGGAAGGTGCTCAGGACATTTCGGTTCCGGCTGATGGCGCTGCTGCCGACCAGGTGACTGATGAAAGTCCGCCGGTTCCCCTCCCTCAACCTGATCCCCGGCCCCCGAAAAAATCATTTGCTGGTCTTTTCAAACAGAATAGGGATCTCTCCCAGGGGATGAAATTATCCTTTCACGATGTTGATGATGAAGTGGTACTGGAAGAGGATGATACGGTGGAACTGGAACGGCAGTGGGGTTACTGTCTGGTTGGCTGCTTCACGGGTAAGTTCCCGGGGCTGAAAGCTGTCCAAGCTCAAATGGATAAGTGGCTTGTTCCCTGTCGATACACTCCCCATAATAGGGGATGGATGATTTTTCATTTCACTTCCGAGGCTGATCGGCTGCAAACCTTAGCTGGCGGCCCTTATGTGATTTTTGGGAAAACTTTGCTCCTGAAGCCTTTGTCTCCGGGGTTTACCTTTGATCACTCTGACTTCATGCAAGTGCCGATGTGGGTGCAACTTCCGAATGTTCCCTTGGAAGTTTGGAATGACCGGGGCCTCTCCAAGATCGGTTCTCGCATTGGCAAACCCCTTTGTACGGATCAAATAACTCGGCAGCAATTGCGGTTGGGTTATGCCCGTTTGTTGATTGAAGTGGATGTGGATTCGGCTCCTATCACCAGTTTCTTTGTTAAGCTTCCGTCCGGCGCCCGGTTTACTCAACGGGTCCATTATGACGTTTACCCGTCCTACTGCTGCTATTGCCACAAGGTTGGCCATAGTCCCTTCCAGTGTAAACGTGGGGCTGCTTCGGCGACAGGCCCGGCCCCTGATCCTCCTGCTGCGCCTTGCTCTTCGGCACCTTCTGCCCCGGTTCCGCCTGTGGTGCCTTGCCCCTCGGAGCCTCCTGCCGTTGGTGTTGCGGCCCCAGCCCCTCTTGTTCCCTCTCCCTCCCTTGCTTGTGGTGCAGTGCGAGCGTCTGCCGCTCGTGCCCCTCCTCCTCCGGAGCTTCTGGTTACTTTGGACCCTACCCTTCTTGAGCATCAAGTCTCCTCCTTGCCTTCTCCGGCTGCTTCCCCCTGGGCTGTTCCTGCTGGGGATTCCGTGCCCCCTGGTGCTCCTGCGGTTGATCCTTCCCCTGGCATTTTGGGGCCGGCTGCGGCGTCTGGCCATTCCCCTTCTTCGAGTTCTGTGTTGTGCCCTTCCAAGGGTAAGGCAATTGTTGCTTCGACCTCAAAGTCGGGTGCTGGTTCTCTTCTTCCTAAGGGCAGTGGGCGCAAGGGTCGGCCCCCTACCTCAGCGTCCTGGTGATGGAGGTGCTCCCTCCATTACGCACCCATGACTTTGCTTTGCTGGAACGTCCGGGGGTTGAGTTCACCCTCGCGACAACTGCGAGTTTCTTCCTTGCAGAAGAAACATAATTGTGGTGTTTTGCTTCTTGTGGAGACCAAGTTGTCCTTGTCTGCTTTGGATAGTTTTGTCCGGTTTCGTTTTCTGGGGTGGTCTTTCTGGCACAACTTTGATTTGTTTCTTGGTGGTCGTATGGTTTTGTTGTGGAATCCGGCTTTGTACGATGTGCAGCCCCTGGTTAAGGGTGATCAGTTCTTACATTGTCGGCTTCGCTGTTGTGTTACTCAGGTTGAGTTTTTTGTCTTGGGCATTTATGGCCTCTACACTGTCCGTGAACGTCAACAACTCTGGCATCAGCTGACCTCCTTAGCTCCCCGTTGGTCTGAACCTTGGTTACTCCTTGGCGATTTTAATTGTGTTTGTTCTGCCTCCGAGAGGCGGGGTGGATTGCCCGCTGCTGCCTATTTGTTGAAGGACTTGCAAGATTTCCGTGTCTTACATGGTTTAGCTGATGCTCCTGCCAGTGGCAGTTTTTTCACTTGGCAAAAGCAATTTCGCTAGGCGCGCCTTGACCGTGCGCTTCTGAATTCTGGTTGGTCTGCCGGTGGTCATCAGTGTTTCGCTACTTTTCTGCCCATGCAAGCTGACTCTGATCATTGTCCGTTTGTTGTGGCTATCAGGCAGGTGGATGTGGCCGGCTGCAAGCCTTTTAAGTTCTTTAATATGTGGCTTCAGCATGTGGAATTCTCCTCCCTGGTTGCTCGTGCCTGGGCCCCGCCGATTCCTGGCTATGCGCAATATGTTCTGTGTTCTAAGTTGTTTGCTTTGAAACCGGTTCTTAACCGTTTGAATCATGAAGACTTCGGCCATATTTCTGCTCGAGTGCTGGCGGCCCAGCAGGAATTCCATTCCCTCTTCGAGGATTTCTCACTTCATCCGGATGATGATGAGCTTCGCTTGCAAGTCACCGATAGTCGGAAGCGTGTCACCTTCCTTCAGGATGCTGAACGCTTATTCTATCGCCAGAAGGCTAATTGCACTCATTTGGTGGAGGCCGATAAGAACACTAAGTATTTCCACGCCTTGGCCCGTAAACGCAGCCGGTCGAAATTGATCACCAGTTTGGTTAACGCTGATGGCTCGGAGACTACTTCTATGACTGAAGTTACTACTTCTCTGGTTAACTTCTTCTTCGATCTTCTTGGTTCTGCCCCTAATCGGGTCTGTGCGGATCCGCGGGTGATTGCTAATGGGACAGTTCTTGGGCCGGAGGCCTGCTCTCTCTTGCTCGCCCCAGTCACTGATGAGGATATCCGGGTTGCTTTGTTTAGTATCGGGGGGGACAAGGCCCCGGGGCCCGATGGTTTTACTTTCGAGTTTTTTAAGCATCAGTGGCAGTGTGTTGGCCCGAGTTTTTGGGTCGCTGTCCATGAATTCTTCCAGTCGGGCCGCCTTCTCCGACAACTTAACCACACGTGCCTTGCTCTCATCCCGAAGAAGTTGTCCCGGCCGTCTGTGGTTGATTTTCGGCCCATCTCTTGCCTTAATGTGGTTTATAAAACCATTTCTAAGATCTTGACTTCTCGTTTGTCATTGGTTCTGGCTCCTCTTATTGACCATGCTCAGTCGGATTTCGTGGGAGGTCGCAAGCTCCGGGATAACATTTTCCTGGCACAGGAATTGGTCCGTGGGTATGTCGTAAACGGATCTCCCCTCGGTGTTTGCTTAAAGTCGACCTCACCAAAGCTTACGATACCATCTCTTGGGAGTTCTTACAGGAAATGTTGACGGGCCTGGGGTTTCCCCCTCTGTTCACTCATTGGCTCATGGAGTGTGTGTCTACCACTTCTTTTTCGGTCTCTGTTAATGGTGCTCTCCACGGTATGTTTCAGGGCCGCCGGGGCCTCCGGCAGGGGGATCCCCTCTCCCCGCTGCTGTTCCTCCTTTGTCTCGAGTACCTTTCCCGGGAGCTACTATTAGACCCCGAGCCTTTCTATAAGCTAGGGCTATTAAATGGGGAACTATTGGCGATTGGTTATGTGTAAAGCAAAGAAACAAATTATGAAATTTAGAAGAAATAGAAATGATGATTTAGATATAAGAGGGATTTTATGTGAAAAGTGAAATTTGAAGTTGGAAAATGTTACATTGAACATGCTTCGATGTTTTGGCTATAAATGT
>JAOSBM010000009.1:9052295-9076990 GCA_027568955.1 Erythroxylum tenue | reverse complement strand
TCGGGAAGGTCCCGGAACAAAAATTTTTGTTTTTCTGCACCGCATGTAAGTGTTACATGCACCGGGATTTTCCTACAATGATGCCCCTGCTAGTGGCAGTTTTTTTACTTGGCAAAAACAATTCCGTTGGGCGCGCCTTGACCTTGCTCTTCTGAACCCTGGATGGCTTGAGGGTGGTTACCAATGTTCGGCTACGTTCCTCCCCATGCAAGTTGACTCTGATCATTGCCCGTTTGTCGTTGATATCTGGCCGGTAGATGCAGCTGGCAGAAAACATTTTAAATTCTACAATATGTGGCTTTTGCATTCGGACCTGTCCTCGCGAGTTGCTCGTGCTTGGGCCCGGTCGGTGTATGGTTATGCTCAATACGTCCTGTGCACTAAGTTGACTGCCTTGAAACCGACTCTTCGTTGTTTGAACCGTGAAGCCTTCGGACATATTTCAGCTCGCGTCCTTGAGGCTCAGCAAGAATTTCAATCACTTTTCCAGGAATTCTCTCTTCATCCGGATAGTGATCTGTTTCGGTTGCAAGTCACCAATTGTAACATCCCACCCCATATTCAAGAATAGATTATGAGTTGGTTATGGTGGAAATATGAAGTGAAATGACGGAGAATTGGTTGAGAAATGGTATGGGACTTGATGTGTTGCAAGAGTTGGGTGAACCATCGATGATGGTTCCTCACTGAGTTCGCAAAACTCACCCAAAATTTGCAACTATTTTTCAGGCTATGAAGAGTACCCTGTTAGACAAATGGGAGTATGCTTACTGCATGCAAGTCAGAGATAGAGGTCGAGATCAGTTCACGTCTGCATTAGTGTCATCCTCTTCTTGTATTATATTGTCGCAATTCTTGTAAAATAGTGGTTATATTTCAGTGGGTCCCAATTGGTTCTTAATATTCTATTGATTGTATTCTATTGATTGTAATGTGTATACTGAAAATGGATATGAATAAAACTGGGCCCAATTTGGTTATGGATTTTTGTACATTCGATGGCTAAATACTGTGAGTGCATTATGATGGCTGAAAATGTTCACAAATTGAAGCGGGCCCAAATTGTTTACTGATTTCCGCGCATTTGATCTTTTAAACAAAAAAAAATTAGACTGAGTGTTTGACTGTATTCGAGTGCTCTAGCATACCACTCTCGTCAGGCACGGACTCGGATATCACCCACGATATCGGGTTCGGGGCCTGCGGGAGTGGGGTGCTACACCAATTGTCGCAAACGAGTGAATTTTTTACAAGATGCTGAACGGCTGTTCTATCGGCAGAAGGCCAATTGCGCGCATTTGATGGAGGCAGATAAAAATACTAAGTATTTCCACGCTTTGGCCCGCAAGCGTAGTCGCTCGAAATTGATAACCAATTTGGTCAAAGATGATGATTCTGAGACTACCTCTTTGGCTGAAGTTGCCTCTTCCCTTGTTACCTAATTTTCAGATCTTCTTGGCTCCTCCCCTGGCCGAGTCTGGGCGGACCCGCGGGTGATTACGAATGGGGCAGTGCTTGGGCCAGAGGCTTGCTCTTCCTTACTTGCTCCAGTCACTGATGAGGATATCCGAGTTTCCCTGTTTAGTATCGGGGGGGGGGGGGGACAAGGCCCCAAGGCCGGACGACTTTACTTCTGAGTTTTTTAAGAATCAGTGGCAATGTGTTGGGCCTTGTTTTCGGGCAGCTATCCATGAATTTTTCAGTCGGGTCGGCTTTTACAGCAGCGTAACCATACTTGCCTTGCGCTCATTCCTAAGAAATTGTCCCGACCGAGTGTGGTGGATTTTCGTCCCATCTCTTGCCTTAATGTGGTGTATAAAACCATCTCTAAAATCTTGACTTCTCGACTGTCGATGGTTTTGGATACTCTTATCAACCCTGCTCAGTCGGCTTTTGTGGGTGGCCGCAAGCTCCGGGATAACATCTTCCTTGCCCAGGAATTAGTCCGCGGTTATGCGAGAAAATGGATTTCCCCTCGGTGCTTGATTAAAGTCGACCTTACCAAAGCATACGACACCATTTCTTGGGAGTTCCTCTGGGAGATGTTAACAGGCCTGGGGTTTCCTCCCTTATTCATTCAGTGGGTCATGGAGTGTGTGTCTACCACCTCCTTTTCTGTCTCTGTTAATGGTGCTCTTCATAGAATGTTCTGTGGCCGTCGAGGCCTCCGGCAAGGGGACCCTTTGTCCCCATTATTGTTCCTCTTGTGCTTAGAATACCTCTCCCGTGAACTGCTTTTGAAGACTTCTACCTCTTCATTTAATTTCCATCCCAAGTGCCAACTTCTGGGTATTACTCATCTGGCTTTTGCCGATGATTTGATGTTGTTCTCGCCTGGTGATCTGCCTTCCATTACGGTGTTAATGGATTGCCTCCGGTCCTTGAGTGCTATTGCCGGTTTAAATGTTAACCCTTTCCAAATCCAATGTGTTTCTCGAGGGTTTACAGGGGGTGGATAAGGAGCTCCTGTTACAACTAGTTGGCTTTCCCGAGGGGCAATTCCCGGTCCGCTATCTTGGAGTTCCTTTGGCTCCTCTCAAGGTTTCTGTGGCACAATATTCCTCCCTTCTGGAAGCTGCTGAAACTTATATTACTGCATGGCAAGGGTCGAGTCTTTCCTATGCTGGGCGATTGACTTTGATTCAGTCGGTTCTTCAAGGTGTCCTCGTCTTTTGGATGAATGTCCTTCCTCTCCCCTCGGCTGTGTTGGATCGAGTCTCTTCTCTTTGCCGGCTATTTTTGTGGGGTGGGAAACATTACCGCGTATCCTGGGACTCCATTTGTTATACAAGGGCCGAAGGTGGCTTGGGATTGAGGCACACGAAGGTTTGGAATAACGCCCTCCTCTTGTCGGTCCTCTGGAATATTCACGATGAAGTTACATCTCTCTGGACTCGTTGGCCTCATGCCTATCATTTGCGTGGCTCTTCTTTTTGGGCATGGAAGCCTCACTCACATGACTCGCCTCTTCTTAAACGCCTGGGGCTGATTCGCGATCTTCTGGTGGACAAGTTTGGTAGCCCGCAAGAGGCGGCTTTGGGTCTTCACCGACTGTGCAGGGACGGTCGCAGGCCCTCCCACCAAGTTTATGAGCTTCTTCGTGCAAAACGTCCTCCCCAGCTATGGATGGCTCTTATTTGGCAATCGTACATCCCAACTAAATTTTCTGTCATTGCCTGGCTAAGCATGCTTAACCGCCTCCCTACTCGGGATCATCTGCTCTTCTTGGATATTCCTCGTTTATGCCCCCTGTGTTCTACGGTGGATGAATCGGTGGATCACCTCTACTTCTCATGCCCCTTCACCAGTACAGTCTGGAACTTGATTCGTGCTTGGTTGGGATTGCAACGTTCCATGACAACATTAAGGAGTTCAGTGAGATGGTTACGGCTTAACCATCAAGGCGCCCTTCTCCGGTGTAAGCAGCCAAACTCGGGTTCCTCACGACAATCTATCAAGTATGGAAGGTTCGTAATGTCGTTGCTCTGGATGGGGCCTCTTTTTCTAGCCTGGATGTTATTGCCCAGATAAAAACCCAGGTGTATAAGGTCTTGTATCGTCTTTATCCGGTGGAGGTCATCGATTTTTAGCCTATGGTTTCCTTTTGCATCCGCACGCTATGGTCTCGGATGTACTAGGAAACTTATAGCTTCTGGTGTTTCTCCTTGCTTGCAGACGCTTCACTTTTCCCGTCGTCGGTGCTGCCACCAGTGCGTAGTGGCCGCTCTTGGAAGTGTTGTTGGTGGTGTCCTGGTTTTCGCCCCTTGGTGGCCTTTGCTTCTGTCTGTGGTATCGGATTCGAAAGGGTGGGACGTTGTCTGCATGGCGCATACAGACTCACGTGGGCTCTGCTTCTTTGTCCCCGCTCATCCCACTGCTTTTGGTACTTTGGCTGGGGCCAGTGTTGGCTTCGTTGCTGCTTCGTCATTTTGGTTCCCCGCCCCGACATCGTTTTTGCTCTCGTAATGCCTCCTGGAACGTTGTCGAACGTCGCTTTGGGCTATTTGTGGATGCACCTTCTCTATGTGTGTACACGTCGTCGTTCGCTTCCTGCATTGCAGATGTTTCTTCGTTAGTTTTACTTTCCCTCCTGTACGGTGTCGTCCGTTGGCTAACCTCTTAAGCCCACGCTATGGGCTGCTTCTTAGGGCCGACTGGGCCCTCCCATGCCCAGTCCACTTTGTTTTAGTGGGCTTTGTTTTGTTTAGTCTGTAGACTCTAGTCCTTGGGCCGTTTTTTGCTGACCTTTTCTTTTGTTCTTGCACTGGGGTATGCCCCTTTGACTTTGTACCTTTTTTCCTGTGAAATACAATTCTTTTTACCGGGAAAAAAAAGAAAAAAAAAGAGCTATCAGTTGAGGGAGGCACTTTTGGCATAACTTTGACGACATTGAGGGAGGCCGAATGGTCTTGTTATGGGATCCATCCCTTCTACAGTGCTCTCTCCTTGTGAAAGGCCCTCAATACTTACACTGTCAGGTGACCTGTCTTGTTTCGAAAATGTGTTTCACAGTAACCGGTGTCTATGGCCTGTATACTGTTCGTGAACGCCAAGAGCTCTGGTCAGCCTTAACACATCATGCTCCTTCCTGCTCGACCCCTTGGCTGGTCCTGGGTGACTTCAATTGTGTATGCGCACCTTCGGAAAGGAAGGGGTGTTTGCCTCCAGCGGCTTATTACTTGAAAGATTTACAGGATTTCCGCATGCTTCAGGGCTTCGAGGATGCCCCTTCGAGGGGTGAATTCTTTACTTGACAGAAAAATAGGAGGTGGGCAAGATTGGATAGGGTACTTATTAATCAGGAGTGGGCTGTTCAGGACCTCCCAGTTTTGGCTATTATTCTCCCAATGCTAGCCGAATCGGATCACTGCCCCATACTTGTTGATTTTCATCGTGAGAAGCTCCCTGGCCACAAGCCCTTCAAATTTTATAATATGTGGACATTGCACTCGACTTTCCCAGCCTTGGTTGCACAGATTTGGGGCCAGGCGTGGGATGGTTATGCGCAGTTTGTCTTCTGCTCTAAACTGGCTGCTCTGAAGCAACCTCTCCGCAGGCTTAATCGCACTGTGTTTAGTCGCATTTCCTCCAGGATTCAGGAGGCACAAAACACTTTCCAGGGCCGGTATAAGGAGTTCCTTGCCCACCCGGCTGATGAACACCTGCAGTGTAGTGTTAACTCCCTCAGAAAGTAGGTTGTGTTCCTGCAGGATGCTGAACGGGCCTTTTACAGACAGAAAGCCAATTGTACACACCTTCAGGAGGCCGGCAAAAGCACGAAGTACTTCCATGCTCTGGCTAGGAAGAGAAGCCGTAATAAAATGATTACGCACCTTACCCGGGATGATGGTTCGGAGACTACTTCTTTTACTGAAGTCAAGGACCTGATCACTAATTATTTCACTTCCTTGTTCGGCTCCACCCCTCCGGTTACACGTGTGGAACCAGAGATCGTTACCAATGGCCCTGTTCTCGACCAAGATGCTCACACCCGCCTCCTAGCTCCCTTTTCTGATGAAGCAATCCAGAAAGCCATGTTTAGCATTGGAAGTGACAAATCGTCGGGTCTCGATGGTTTTTCCTCGGATTTCTTCAAACGACAGTGGCCTTGTGTCGGGCCTAGTGTCTGTGCTGCGGTTCAGGAGTTCTTCCAAAATGGCCGTCTCCTATGGCGTCTTAACCATACTGCCCTCTCCTTGATTCCGAAGACCGCCAGACTGCGAGTGACAGAGTTTAGACCAATCTCGTGCCTCAATGTTGCCTACAAAGTTATAACGAAGCTACTTACTGAGAGGTTGGCCACGGAATTGGATAACATCATTGATCCCGCACAATCTGCCTTTGTAGGTGGGAGGCATTTACGGGATAATATATTCTTGGCACAGGAATTGGTTCGTGGATATAGCAGGAAACGCATTTCCCCTCGGTGCTTAATTAAAGTTGATCTTACTAAAGCGTACAACTCTGTTTCTTGGGAATTCCTGCGTGACATGTTGCTAAGTTTGGGTTTCCCTGCACGGTTCATCATGTGGATCATGGAGTGTGTGACCACTGCATCTTACTCGATCTCTATCAATGGAGCCCTCCATGGCATGTTTCGGGGTCGGCGAGGGTTGCGCCAGGGTGACCCCATGTCCCCCTCCTTATTTCTGCTCTGCTTAGAATACCTCTCTAGGTACCTGAAGAGGCAGATGGCTACTGGTTTGTTCCATTTCCACCCGAAATGCCAGCTCTTGGGTATTACCCACCTAGCATTTGTAGATGATTTAATGGTTTTTTCTAGAGGAGATATCCCTTCGATACGGGTCTTACTAGATGGTTTGCGGGCTCTTAGTTGTGTGGCTGGTTTGTCCATAAATCCTGTTAAATCTAACATCTTTCTCAGTGGAGTTATTGGAGGGGCCAAGGACGCTATCTTGCATATGGTAGACTTCCCCGAAGGGTCCTTCCCTGTTAGGTACCTTGGTGTACCGTTGGCCCCGCTGAAGATATCTGTTGCTCAGTACTCGTCCCTGCTGGAAACTGTTGAGGCTTACCTTACTGCATGGAGGGAGAAGAGTCTCTCTTATGCTGGATGGTTAGCCCTGGTTCAGTCCGTTATTCAAGGAGTCCTTTCATTCTGGATGCAGGTTCTCCCCCTTCCGGCAACTATTCTGGACCGCATTACTTCTTTATGTCGAATTTTGTTCTGGGGTGGCCGACATTTCCGTGTCTCTTGGGATGCTATTTGTGGGCCTAAGGATGAAGGGGCTTAGGTCTACGACAGGGGAAAACCTGGAATGATGCTTTGCTGGCTACGGTCCTATGGAATTTCCATGCGGAATCGAACTCCTTATGGTCGCGGTGGATGCATTCTTACTACTTACGGGGTACCTCTATTTGGGATTGGCGACCGAACACTCGCGATTCCCCTCTCCTTAAACGCTTAGCTTCTATTTGGGACTCCCTAATTGCCTCCTTGGGGGGTCGCTCGCTGGTGGTACAAGGCGTTAGCTCCCTCTGTGTGGCGGGCGTTTTGTCCTCGGCAAAGACTTATGAACTGCTCCGTGTTAAGCGCTAACATCAGCCCTGGATGTCCTTGATATAGAAGAGCTACATCCCGCCCAAGTTCTCCTTTGTCTCTTAGCTCTGCATGCACAACTGCCTCCCGACCAAGGATCATTTGCTTTTCTTAGACATTGGCCGCCTGTGCCCCTTGTGTGCTGCAGTTGATGAAACTGTCGACCATCTTTATTTTGCCTGCCAGTTTACCGTCGAGGTCTGGACATCCATACGTGGATGGCTAAGCATATCGAGGGCAATGACGACTCTTCGAAGCTCCGTTTGATGGTTACGTAGGACCCACCGGGCTCCCTCATCAGAAGCAAAATAGCTAAGCTTGCTTTTATTACTTCTCTTTATTTGATTTGGAAGGTTTGGAATGCTGTGTTAATGGATGATGCTGCTTTTACCGTTGCTGATGTGGTTGCCAAGGTCAAAACCCATGTTTATAAGATCCTTTATCGTCTCTATCCGGTGGAGCTTATCGATTTCTAAAACGCCGGCTTCCCCCTGCATGCGGGCTGCCCTCTCGAATGCACTTGGAATCCGGCTGACGGAACAGGGATGCCCGAAGTTGGGACGATATTGGTGCTGCTTGAAACAGCGTGTTGGGACGTTCCATCTGGGGGACGACGGTGGTTGTGGTTACATGAAGCATGTAAAGTACGTTGCGGGATTTTTCCCTCTGGAGCAGCTCATTCTCGATGACGATTTATGCTGCGACATCTGGACAGGTGGGCCGACTATGGGCTCTTCACTCCGACGTCATTTTGTTCTGGAGCTTTTAAAATTAATGACACCACTGGACGGTGTCGTCTGGGTTAAGTGACACGATGTCATCCTAGGCGGAGCCCTCTCCTGGATACGCTGTCGTTTTCCTGTGAGGCGACCTTTCCGCCTGAAACGTAGTCGTTCTCCTTTTCTTGCTTCATTGTTGTTTTAATTGCTGGCGCTTCTTGTTGTGCCCCATGGACGGTGTTGTGTTTGCCTATAGTGGATGCTGTCGTTTTGGCCAGCCTTCCTGAGCCTTTCCTCTGCACGACGTCAGCTTTCCCTTTGTGGGCTGCTCTATCTGCGGGCTGGGCCGCACTTGGGCCTAGCCTCACAGGCCCCTTCCTGTGGGCCAAACTAGTTGGGCTTGTATTAGTGGCATGGGCTGTTGGTTTTTCTTTTTGGGCCTTTTCTAGATCCATGCTTTTTGTATTCCCACAGTTTTTTGGTTTGGGCTGTGGGCCTCCTTTCTGTATACTGTTCGGGGTATGCCCCGTTTGATGTTGTACATTTTTTCCTGTGGAATATATTTTACCTTTGGAAAAAAAAAGAAAGAGCTATTGGTAAGAAAGAGCTATCAGAAAAAGAGCTATCAGTGGCTGTCGAGAGTGTCTCTATCTAGGTTCTCTCACCTAGTTTTGGCCACCTGCAAGCTTCTTCCTTTGCTCTTTGTTTTCCCGACCACGACCCATTTTTCCTTGGTTGTCGCTGGTGCTTTTGACTTCAGTGTTGGACTTTATCGCTTGTCCTCTGGTGCCAGGACTCAACTCGTGGCGCCACTCGCACTTGGCGTGTTCGATCTTTCCCTCGCCTAGGGTTAGCGCCGTCACTACGGACAGCACTCGGGGGTTGCCTCGCCTCCCTGCCTAGTACAATGGGCAAGTCCCGTGCTCGGGGCATTGATATCACAGTCGAATGCCTTGGCTACCAAACTGGGACAACTCCTTGGTCCCTCCCGCCACGGCCATTTTCCTCAGGACGCTCCCAGGGTAATGTGCCGACCTCCCGACCTAGGTCTCCACCACCACAGGGGCCTTCAGCTTTGACCAAGGGGGAGTCGTCTACTGCCCCCCCTCCCCCGAGGTGCCCTGTTCGACAGATAATACCTCAGCTGGTGTCTCCCTTGCCGGCGTCCACACCCTCTAATTCGCAACCTGCTTCAGGTAAGTCTCCTTCCCTTAATCCTAGTACTGGACTGCGGCCTCCTCACCGGGGGGATGACGTAACATCCACGGTTGAGGAGGAAATTGATTTGGGGAGTAAAGATATGGAGGAGACAGTGTATATGGATGAGGAGGTTGAACAGGTACTGTCTTTGCCTTCTGGCTCTCGGGCAGATAAGGTGTTCGTCGAAAATCCGCAGAACCAGTCGACTAAGGTCACCAAGGGGAACAAAAAATAGTCCTTTGAGGGGCTTTTTAAACATAATAGAGAGCTCGCCCAGGGGATGAAATTATCCTTCCAGGGAGTGGACGATGAAGTCGTTATGGATGAAGAGGATGCTGTGGATCTGGAGCAACATTGGGGGTACTGTATGGTGGGGTGCTTCACGAGAAAATTTTCGAGTTTGAAGGCTGTGCAAGAACAAATGGACAAATGGAAGGTCCCCTGTCATTAAACCCCTCACAACAGGGGTTGGATGATCTTCCATTTCTCCTCAGAGGCCGACCGCATGCAAGTCTTAGCTGGAGGTCCGTATGTGTTATTCGGCAAAACCTTGATCTTGAAACCCCTGGCACCTGGTTTCACCTCCAACTTTACCGCTTTCATGCACGTGCCGATGTGGGTGCAACTTTCGAATGTCCCACTGGACTACTGGCATAAAAAGGGTCTCTCAAAACTGGGATCACGGCTTGGTAACCCCTTTTGTACAGATCAAATTACCCGGCAACAGCTTCGCTTGGGTTATGCACGGTTGTTGGTTGAAGTTGGTGTGGAGAAAGGACCAGTCACGAGCTTCTCAGTGAAGCTACCTTCTGGTTGTAGCTATAACGAGTAATCTATGAGGCCTACCACAACTATTGCTACCACTGTCGCAAATTCGGCCATAGCCCCTTCCACTGTAAACGAGACCAGACTCCGCCACAAGAGACTGCAGCCGACCTTGTTGTCAACCCCCTCCCTGCCTCTCATGCTGACGATGGTCAACACCCAGCTTCAATAGTGGAGCAACCAAATGGGGTTCCTGACGAGCCTAGTGTACCTCGGATGGGCGCTGGCGGCCCCTCTTCTACTGCTCCTGACTTCTCGGAACACTTAGATTCTGCTTTACATAAGCACCGTGTAGCTTCTCTGGACTCACGTGGCTACACTCCCCCAGTCCCTAAGGGGCAGACTTCCAATACCTCTCCACCTCTAGCTATGACCGCTCCAGCCTAGTCCACTTCAGGGGCACTTGACCAAGCACAAGTGGGTCACGATATGAACCCGGGTATCTGGCAGCCTAAGGGGAAGGAGATTCAATCGGTTGGCCAGAGTGGGAGTTATAGTTTTTCGAGCAACCAAGGGAAGGGACGTCCAAAGGCGAAGAAAGGTGTCACCATACAGAGAGGGGATGGAGGTTCTACCTCCATACCGCCATCATGAAGTTTCTTAGCTGAAATGCCCGAGGGTTAAATAAACCCTCGAGACAACAGAGTGTTACTTCCTTGAGGAAGCAACATAATTTTAGTTCGTTATGTCTGTTGGAAACAAAACTTACATTGGATGGACTTCAGTGGTTTGTTCAGTCTAGATTGCCGGGGTGGCAAGTTTGGGATAACTTCGATGTTATGGAGGGAGGCCGCTTGGTCATGCTATGGGATCCGTCCCAAGTTCAGTGTTTATTACTTGCGAAAGGCACCCAATATATCCATTGTCAGGTGGTGTGTGGTATCACTAAAAGGTAGTTTATAGTGACTTGTGTCTACGACTTATACACTGTACGTGAACGAAAGGAACTTTGGTCGGCCTTAACACACCTTGCTCCCCCTCGATCAACCCCTTGGATGGTCCTAGGCGATTTTAATTGTGTGTGCACTGCTTCAAAATGGAAAGGGTGCTTACATTCGGCTGCTTACTACTTACAAGATTTATTGGATTTTCGATTGCTGCATGGGTTCGAGGATGCCCCCTCGAGCGGGGAGTTCTTCACCTGGCAGAAAAATAGGAGGTGGGCACGCTTAGATCGGGTACTTATTAACCAGGAATGGGCTGTTCAGGACCTCCCTTGCTCAGCTATAACTCTCTCCATGCTTGCGGAATCGGATCATTGTCCCCTTCTTGTTGACTTTCATCGTGCGGAGCTGACTGGCACTAAGCCCTTCATCTATGCTCTAAACTGGCAGCCCTAAAAAAACCCCTCCGACGTCTCAATCGTTCCGCGTTTAGTTGCATATCCTCCCGTGCTCAGGAGGCACAACAAGACTTCCACTGTCGGTATCAAGAGTTCCTAGACCAACCTGAGGACGACACTTTAAGGTGTAGAGTTAATTCTCTTCGGAAGCACGTGGTCTTCCTTCAGGATGCTGAACGGTCCTTTTACAGACAGAAAGCAAATTGTACGCATCTTCAGGAGGCCGACAAGAGCACGAAGTACTTTCATGCCTTAGCTCGAAAGCGCATCCGGGCTAAAATGATTACACATATCACCAGAGATGATGGGTCGGAGACAACCTCTCTTCATGAAGTGTCGGACCTGATTGTTAATTATTTTACTTCCTTACTAGGCACTACTCCCACTTGCACCAGGTTGGAACAGGAGGTTATTACACATGGTCCAGTCCTTGGCCATGACGTTCAAACCCGACTACTAGCTCCCTTCTCAGCAGATGAGATCCGGAAGGCCATGTTTAGCATTGGTACTGATAAATTGCCAGGGCCGGACGGGTTCTCCTAGGAATTCTTCAAAAAGCAGTGGCACTGTGTGGGGCCTAGTGTATGTGATGCAGTTCACGAGTTCTTCAGAACGGGCCGTCTCCTTCGCCGTCTGAACCATACAACACTCACTTTGATTCCTAAGAATACCAGGCTGAGAGTTGCTGAGTTTCGACCCATTTCGTGTTTAAATGTAGTTTACAAGGTTATCACGAAGCTTTTGACTGAGACGTTGGCTACGAAGTTAGACAGTATCATTGATCCTACGCAATCAGCCTTTGTTGGTGGAAGGAGATTAAGGGATAACATTTTCTTGGCACAGGAGTTGGTTCGTGGTTATAGCAGGAAGCGTATATCGCCCAGGTGCCTTATTAAAGTTGACCTAACGAAGGCTTATGACTCTGTGTCTTGAGAATTCCTTAGTGCGATGATGAGTGGCCTAGGGTTTCCTGCACGGTTCATCAAGTAGGTCATGGAATGTGTGAATTCTGCCTCTTACTCGATTTCTATCAATGACGCTCTCCGTGGAATGTTTCGGGGTAGGCAAGGGTTACATCAAGGAGACCCCATGTCTCCCTCGTTATTTTTGTTGTGCTTAGAATACTTGTCTAGATACCTTAAGCTGAAGACTGCCACTGGACCAATTCCATTATCATCCGAAGTGCCAACTCCTGGGTATTTCTCACCTTGCATTCGCTGATGATTTAATGCTCTTCTCTAGAGGGGATATCCCATCGATTAGGGTCTTGCTGGATGGGTTGAGGACTCTTAGTAACGTGGCTGGATTATCGATAAACCCATTAAAGTTCAACATCTTTCTTGGTGGAGTTCTTGGTGGTGAAAAGGAAGCAATCCTTCATATGGTCGATTTTCCTGAAGGGTCTTTCCCCGTTCGGTACCTTGGTGTACCATTGGCTCCGCTTAAGATTTCAGTTGCTTAGTATTCCTCCCTTATAGAAACAGTGGAAGCCTACCTTACTGCCTGGCAGGAAAAGAGTTTATCATACGCAGGACGGCTGGCTCTTGTTCAATCTGTTATTCAAGGTGTGCTTTCGTTCTGGATGCAGACTTTACCCCTCCCAGCAACAATTCTTGATCGGATTACTTCACTATGTCGGATCTTCCTCTGGGGTGGTAGGCATTACCGCGTCGCTTGGGACGCTAACTGTGGTCCTAAAACTGAAGGTGGCTTAGGCCTACGTAACAGTAAAATTTGGAATGATGCCTTGTTAGCCACGGTCTTATGGAACCTCCATGCGGAAGCAAACTCTTTATGGTCACGCTGGATGCATGCTTATCACTTGCGGGGGTCCTCGGTATGGGATTGGCATCCACACACTCGTGACTCCCAACTTCTTAAACGCCTTGCTTCGATTCGGGACTCTTTAATAGCTTCATTGGGTGGCAGATCGATGGTGGTTCAGGGCATTCACTCCCTCTGTGTAGAGGGGCTATTACCGTCGACCAAGGTCTATGAACTCCTCCGTGCAAAGCGCTCGTCTAGGCCATGGATGTTACTGACTTGGCAAAGCTATATTCCACCAAAGTTCTCCTTTATAGCCTGGCTTTGTATGCAAAACCGCCTACCTACCAAGGATAACTTGCTCTACTTAGATATTGCCCGTCGGTGCCCACTGTGTAATGAAGTTGATGAAATAGTTGCGCATCTCTACTTTGCCTGTTCGTTCACGAAAGCGGTCTGGACTTCAATTCGGGGTTGGCTTGGCATGCTGCGAGCAATGACAACTCTCCGGAGCTCTGTCCGATGGCTAAGGAAAAATCACCGAGGCTACTTACTCAGGTGTAAAACTGTAAAACTTGCTTTTCTTATCTTTCTTTATCTGATTTGGAAGGTCAGGAATGCAGTTTTAATGGACGATGCCACTATCTCTTGTACTGATATGGTTGCAAAGATCAAAACCCACATCTATAAGATCCTTTATTGCCTCTACCCAGTGGAGCTTATCGACTTCTAACCGGTCGGATTCCTCTTGCATGCGGGTTGTCTTCTCGGATGCTCTAGGAATCCTAGCCGGAGGAACAATGGTGCTGGTAGCTGGATCGGATCTATTGTGGTATTGTGATGACAGAACTGGCGTTATCTCTTGGTGGGGAGGGATGGTGTTTGCATGAAGCATGCACGCCTACGTAGAGGGGAATTGCTAACTGTTGTCACTCACACCCAAGAGACGAAGTAAGTGGCCTGGAAACCAAACCGGATCCCTGCTGCGCTGACGATTAGAGAGGTGGGCCGCAGGCGTGGCCCATGAGCCCTGCAAGTTGACTGGTTGCTTCGACGTTGTTCCTTGCCTATAGCTCCGACGTTGTTTTGGGTGTGGGGCTTTAAAAGCGTCGACACCTTCTGGTACGGTGTCGTTTGCTTTGCTTGCCATAGTGTCGCAAGAATCGAAGTCCTCTCCTCACTACGTTGCTGTTCCTGATTGCGAAGCCACCTCCCTAGCCTCTCGATACGCTGTCGTTCTCCTACCTTCACTTTGATGTCATTTTAATTGCTGATTCAGTAGGGTACTGGGCCCTCTCACGGGCGACGTCGTATGGCCTTCTTCGGATGCTGTCGTTTTGGTGAGCCGTCATGAGCCTATTGCTTCCTCTCTACACGACGTCGGGTTCATCAAGATTGGGATGCTCTCTCATCGGGCTGGGCTGTACACCAGGCCTATCCTCCTATGGCCGTCCAAGTGGGCTGCTCACGGTTGGGCTTGCCATATTGGAATGGGCTTCTTTGCTTTTGTAGGATTTTATTTTGTAGCTCCCCGTCGATTATTTTGACTTGGGCTTCTGGCCCCTTATTGTATACTAATCGGGGTATGCCCCGTTTGATGCTATACAATTTTTCCTGTGGAATATATTTTTACCGTTGGAAAACAAAAAGAAAGAGCTATCAGTAACAGTGTGGCTGTCGAGAGTGTCTCTCCCTAGGTTTCCCCCACCTAGTTTCGGCCACATACAGGCTTCTTCCCGGGCTCTTCTGCCTTCGTTGATGAGTTCTTCTACTTCTTTGTTACTGACGGTGAGTTTTGATTACAGCCTTGGTGTTTGGAGTTCGTTCCTTCGTGATTGGCTTCGACGTTGGGCCACATTTTGGTGCTGTTTGGACCTGGCATTCACCTACCGCGCCCAAGTCCAGCGGTGCTCTACTAAGGAAGGCACACAGGGGATAGCCTCGATACCCCTCGTCATGCTATGGGAAAGAACCGTAGTCGAGGAACCAACATTACAGTAGCGTGTTTAGGTCTCCAAGTAGGGACTGCACCGCGCTCTCGACCGCCGCGAAAAAATTCTTCTGGCCATACCCAGAGTGGTATGGTAATGACAAAGCTCGGACACCTTCCCCGAAAGGTCATTCAACTTTACCCGATGGTGAGCCTTCTACTGCACCACAGGGTCGCCCCTTTCGGAGGATTACCCCACAACTAGTCTCCCACCTGACGGAGCGTGAACCTTCTCCTTCGGTGCTTGCACCAGGTATGACTCCTTCCTTAACTCCTGTGTGTACTGGACTGCGGCCTCCTCAACTGGGGGATGACGTAGCATCCACGGTTGAGGAGGAAATTGAGTTGGGTAGTAAAGATACAATGGAGACAATGTATACGAATGAGGAGGGAGAACAGGTACTATCGTCTATGCCTTCAGACTCTCTAGCAGACAAGCATGCCTGTGAGGCGTTTGATGAAAGTCTGCAGAAACTGTCAACCAAGCATGCCACAGGTACCTCGAAAAAATCTTATGCGGGGCTCTTCAAGCATAACAGAGAGCTCAACCAGGGGATGAAACTGACTTACCAGGCAGTGGAGGAGGAAGTAGTTATGGAGGCGGACGATGCTTTGGATTTGGAACACCACTGGGGTTACTGTTTAGTTGGGTGCTTCACAGGTAAGTTCCCCGGAATGAAGGTCGTCTAAGACCAAATGGAAAAATGGCAAGTCCCTTGCCGGTTCACACCACATAACATAGGTTGGATGATATTCCACTTTTCTTCTGAGGCAGATCGAATGCAAGTCTTAGCCGGTGGTCCATATGTGCTTTACTGTAAAAACTTGATTCTGAAACCACTTTCTCCTGGATTCACCTTCGACTACATTGAATTTATGCAGTGTCGATGTGGGTTCAACTCCCAAATGATCCCCTGGACTATTGGCATGAACGGGGCCTCTCCAAGCTGGGGTCAAGAATTGGTAATCCACTCTGCACTGATCAAATTACCAGACAGCAACTTCGGCTGGGGTATGCACGGTTGTTGGTTGAAGTAGATGTGGAAAAGGGGTCAGTCTCGAGCTTCACTGTGAAACTACCGTCCAGGTGTAGATATACTCAACGCGTAGTTTATGAGGCCTATCCGAATTATTGTTTCCATTGCCACAAGTTTGGTCATAGTCCCTTCCATTGCAAACAAGTTCAGAATCCAGAGAGCCTTCCTTCTGCCTCTCATGCCGATGATGTTCAGCCTCCAGACCCTGTTGGCAATCGTATTAAGGGGTGTTCCAGTGAGCATGGGGCTGCTAGGGCGGGTGACGAAAGTGCTAATCCTTCCAAGGAGTTCCTGGAGAGTATGGATCCTGCATTACATGAGCATAGAGTGGCCTCTCTGGACTCTTGTGGTCCTTCTACACAAGTCCCTGCTGGTCTGATCCCTAGCAGCTCTATCCTTTCGAGTACTGAAGTTATAGGTCGGTCAAGGCTAGTTGATCAGAACTGAGTGGGAAAACCTATGCCTGCTGGGGTACGACATTCTAAGGGGAAGGAGGCTACCTCTTTTGGTTCAGAAGCGGGTGTTGGTCTTCAGACTCACCAGGGGGATGGCCGAAATAACTCCAAACGAGGGGTGCCCACACGACGAGGGGATGGAGGTGCCACCTCCATACTGCAAACATGAAATTCCTAAGCTAGAATGTCCGAGGGTTAAATAAACCCTCGAGACAGCACAGTGTTACTTCCATGAGGAAGCAACACAATTGTAACTTGGTCTGTCTTTTGGAAACTAAAATGACCCTTGATAGCTTGGAGAGGTTTGTTTAGTCACGTTCTCTGGGTTGGCTTTTTGGCATAATTTTGACCTCAAATTTTTATTTAAATCATGCTTAACTTAACAAGAAAAAAAATTCGGGGGCCAACACATGAGGCAGGTAGTTTCTTAATAAGGGCATTAGCTTGAAACAACTCACACATGTTCATACCCTTAGCAAGGATTTCAATAACTAGATTTTCATACTCATGTAGTTGGTCCATAATAGGCTTGTCATCAACAACAATAAATTTTAACCACGTAGCAACTGTATATTTCTTAGTACAGACATCAAACGTCCCATATTTCACTTCTAAAGCTTCCCAAAATTTTTTAGCAATTTTGTACTTGCAGTAGATATCAAACAAAGGGTTTATCATATGGTTGAGCAACAAACCCCTAATGGTACGGTTATCCTTAGTAGTCTTAGGGTCAGTATTGTCACTAGGAATCTCTTGAAACAGTACATAATCGATTTCGTATTGTTGAAAGTAAAACAAAATTTTCTCAGACCATCGTTTAAAATTTCTCCCATCTAGAGACTCTAATCTAGTTAGGTCAGGTATAATTTTCCAGACTATGATGATAGAGGTTGAACTTATGTGGGGAATAGTAAGTGCAAAACCTACGTTGATCTCATTTGCAGAAGACATATTAAACCCAAAAGCATAAATATTTCACACGAAATAATCACTCAATATGAAGAAACAATATTGTATTTTGACTTCTATCAAAATAAATACGTAGCAGCAAAATCACAGTAATTTTCAACAAAAACGTTATTCAAGTTTTAGAGCAAACGCCTAGCAAAATCCTCAGATACTCATACTGTGTCTTACAACCATTGCTAATGGTCCAAAGAGTATTTTATCTTGAGAGGAGGAAATGTTGTTGCAAGCACTGTTGGACTACTTCTTTTCTGGGTTCTTGCACTTAAATTTATAGAATTGTTATAGTGATGAGAGCCATTTGCCCCAAGTGGTGTTGATGACATCTTACTTTGGGTTGAACTTCCATGTTGAGATAATACCACATTCAAGTGTTTGTTGTGCTCCAATCTTCTGGCCTTGTTAAATAACAACTTCTGGCTTCTGAAATAAGATTGAATGCATTATCTGCACCTAGAGATTGTTTTTATCTGGATGGTCCATCATACACCCTCCTAAACGCTCACTTCTGTTTAAACTCAGTCTCTCTTTTAACAGCAGCCTCCCTCTTAAATGAACCGTTTAATTTTAAGTGGGACTTCAAACATTATGGTTCATTTTAAATTCATTCCAAATTTTAAGGTTCATTTTGAACTATCTCAAATATTAGGATCTAATTCAGATTTAAGTGTAAACGTTCTATGCTAAATTGCTCTTTCAACCTCTTCCTTATTTATTTCCAAGGTTTGACCACTAGTTGAAAAAAATGAATTGGTGTGTAAATGCATTTTATTAACAAAGATTCTATTATGTAAATGCTAAAATATATTAAAAATAATTGATGTATAAAATAATTATATAAATATTTTATAATTAAAAATTTTAAAGTATTAATGATAGTTTAAATAACATCGATCAATAAAGATAGCATCTCTATCTCTATCCTTCTATGGACTTGGTTCACTCTTTACTTAGGAGAAGCCCAACTCAAAATCTCAAATCAAACTATGGAATTGCCCTTTTTATTCTCGTTTCGCCTCCTCCACCATCCCGCCTCCTTTTTCACTTTTGCTCTTATTCTTGCTTTCCCAAACTCACTCTCTGTTCAGTCTTGAGGTTCATCTTTGGTATATTCTCTTTTTTCGAAAGATATTGTTTTGTTTAACTTTGAAAATAGTTTTTGTTATTTTCCCTTTCTTTTTGTATATAATCTTATTGTATTGTTCACGCAGAACAGAAAGACGTGTTATGATTCCCGGAGATGGTAATGCGTCTTTCTTTTCCTTTTTCCCTTTTACTTTTGTGATATAAATGTGTTCTTATGGCCTTAATTTGTTCCTTTTCAGTTAATACCCACTTGATTGGAATTATGCAGATAATTTCTTCGATTTTGATTCCATCAAAGGGTATTTCGACGATAACTTAGACCTGTATAGTATTAGTTTAGATAAGCTTGATTTGGAGGATTTTGGGAAGGTGAAGGAAGTGGATGATAGAGATTCGTGTGTTGGCACTCTATTCATCGATCCAATTTTTGATAGAACTAATCCAAAATTTAAAGACTCCAAGTCAACTGAAGGTGGAACTGGTTTTCTAGTCAAGGAGAAAGAGCAGTTTGGTTGTTTTGTTGAGAAGGAGATGAATACATGCCCCTTTTATGGCGGGTCTGGTCCACTTTCCAATGAAGGCATTGTTGTGAGAAGTGAAGAAGTGAGTGCTGAGGAGGTGACGACATTAGCAAGTTCTCATGTGAAAGCAAATTCTGTTCCTGACATGCATGATATGAAAGTGGGGGAAGAAATGGAGTATCAGGGGGATTTTAGTTGCTCATCAAAGGAGTTCAATTTGTTTGCTGGGTCTAAGCCTGCCAATTATGATGGCATTGTGAAAAATGAACAAGAAAGCAGTGACGAGATAAGAAAAATGAGTTTGCCTGTTGAAACAAGTTATGCTGTTCCTGATAGTAAAGTAATTCAAATTGTGAAGGGAGATGTGGTTTTCGAAGGGGATTTGGGTTGCACTGCTGATAGGGAAATTGAAAACTTTATCTTGCTTGGTGCATATAGTCCAAATCATGATAATAGGACAGATGTGAAAGGTGAAAGAGTGAGTGATGAACAGACATGTAGTACGACCTTGTTTTCTGAAACGAGATCTTCTATTGCCGATGGATGTGATGTAAAAAGTGAAGTAGTCAATCATGGGGTAGAGAAAGGGAATGACAGTTCAGCCATTGGTTGGAGTCTAGTTAGTGGAATTGAACGCGGTATGAATAACATGGAGATGTGTGGCAACAATCTCAGTGGAAATGTCGTGGAAGGTGAGTGCAAAAGTAGCTCAACTTCATCTTCATCTTCGAGTAGTTGTACTAGTAACAGTCCTCGTGATAGTTCTGATGATGATGACAAAGAGGAAGCTGAGGTGTTTGAGCAGAAAAAAGAAGTCCAGGTAGAGACAACTAGAGAAACAATCAGTTTGGAGGAGTTTGAAGAAGGTGAGATCAGAGATGGTAATGCGGATGAGATTATTGGAGGGAGTGCCCATGATCAAGGAACTGAAGAGGGTGAGGATGCGGATGGAATGATTGAGTGGACTGATGTTGAATCTGATGAACAAGAGGAGGGGGCTGCTGTTGTGGGAGGGCCCATCAGATCAAAGAATGAACTTAAGGTAAATAGTTTCAGCTTTAATCTCTTCTTGTACTTGTGTTGTAAACAAAGTGGCAGGCATTATCCTTCATGTCAAACAGTATCAATTTCACATAAACTAATTTTGTTGTATAACAGAAATTATTTGCTGTGCGATGTGATTCTGTGTTTTTTCTTCCCTTTCAGTTTTTTGCTAAACTGAAATTTAATGTTGCATTTTTATCATGATGACAATTTTCCTAGCCTTTAGCTTTTAAAAAGATAATTATCAAACTATTACTTCTTAAAACATGATTGAGGAAATCAAGTGTTGATTGCTTGTGCTGGTGATGCAGGACAAAGTGATAAATACTCCCAGTTGCCTTACATTTTCTGTTAATTTGCATGAGCAGTATGCCACTCTTTGATTAGTAGTTGATTTGATGCATCATGCATCTGAGTTACACTTATATGATTGTTGGACCTATGGATTTGTTTATATTATCTTGTTAGTGCATTGTAACAAGTTAAGTGTACAGTGGTCCTTTTTCCTTGATTTAAATGATCACTTGCTCAAGCAAATTAACTTTTTAATCGAGTGGTTAGTAACAAACCCTATTGTTTAGCTCTTTTTGCGATACTTGTTTGCTGATTTAATGACTAAATTTCACTTATCATTATTTAATTTGATTTAGGTAATTGTCTACAAGTTATAACATGCCTAAGTTTAAATTGCGTGTATTTTGTTTGAGAGCATGACGTTGTGCATAATCTTGCCAACCAGTTCCTTGGGTTTCTCTAGTTTTGTGATATATTGTACCAACATTTTGCAGATTCTCCCTCCTGTTCCTCCTGTGAAAGCCACTTTAGGATCACATCATAAAATGCTGCCAGTTGGAGTGATATTGTCTGTAAGTCTGTACATCTTGAATGCCTTGTCCATTTTCCTACAAATGCTGATACAGTGACATAAAAATGGTTGAATTAATACAACCATGTTGAAGCTTCGCAAGCTATTTCATAGTCTTTTGTCACTCTTCAATTCATGGTTGCGATTTTAACTCAATGCTGGTTAATTTGTCAGATTATAGGCACCCAAGTCATTGTGGAAGGTGCAGAGAAACACAATCCTCTTAGTGAGAGTTCTGTTCTATGGATAACAGAAAAGCGATCCCCATTGGGGTTAATAGATGAGATTTTTGGTCCTGTCAAAAATCCTTACTATGTTGTGAGATATAATTCTGAAAATGAAATTCCGGCTGGGCTATGTGAAGGTAGTTTTGTCTCTTTTGTTCCCGAGTTTGCCAATCATGTGCTCAACAATAAGGACCTCTACAAAAAAGGCTATGATGCATCTGGCGAGAATGATGAAGAGGTGTCAGATGAAGACGAATTTTCAGACGACGAGAAAGAGGCAGAGTATAGGAGAATGCAGAAAATGTCAAAGAGAGGCACGAATGTGCAAACGGATGGGAAAAAGAAAAAAAAGGGAAAGAATGTCAAACCTAGGGATGGGAATCGGAGGGATAAGCAAAGCTTAGGCCACCAAGAATCATTGGGCATGGATCAAGGAATGCGCAGTCAAAACCCCCCAAATGCTTTTACCGTTGGAGCATCATTGGGTAATAGTTATTGTGAATCCTCTTCCACTGGACAAGATGTCCCCACTGGGATTGGTTTTTCTCCATTCTTTCCATCAGTGCCCCAAGCCTCTGGTTTCTTTCCAAACCTAGTGTGGGCAAATGGGTTATGTCCTCAACAGCCACAAAATCTCGTCATTCCTGGTGGAGTGGTGGCTAATAATATGCCAATGCCTTCCCCAGATCAAATGCAGATTCCTTGTCAAATCCCAATGCCTAACAACATAATCTTTCAGCAGCAATTAAACCCTAATCTGGGATTACTTCCTAATGCACCTTTTTGGTGTGGGCAGCCAAATTTATCCGCTGGAATATCATCTTGTATGGGAGTCTCAACTCAGAATTTCTCCAATCAACCATCCTTTGGGATGAGCTTTCAGGGTCAACCTACTCCAGGAGGCCTAGGAATGTTTTCAAATGGACAACAATTAGAACTCAACTCTAATTCGCAGCCGCACACTATTGCGAGCAGTTTCCAAGCTCCTCAGAAATTCAACTTGGGCAGCTCATCCAACCAAGCTCCTCAGCAATTCAACTTGGGCAGCTCATCTAACCATGGAAGAAACCCATATCATCGGGGAGGTGGTCGGGCTGCCCGTGGTAGAGGTAGACATGCATCAAAGTGAAGGTTTTGTTGAAATGTTGTAGAAATTTAAACATAACTTATGCATGATAGCTATATAACTGTTTACTTTCTGCAAACTGCTTTTCTATCATAAAGCAAGTGGTTTATAAATCCATTTCCTATTGCATACTGTTTTCTGTCGAACAAATTTTAGTCTAGTATCAGAGGTGCCTAGTTTCGTGTGGTTAAGTGGAAAAGTTTTAAATCTCTTGTCTTATCGGTTTAACTTTCAATTCGATTGTTAAAACATTAATTTTGACAAGATATTTTTTGTGTTACGTTGATCATTTTGTCATTCCCAGCGCCTCGTGCTTGGCTATTACATTTTAGTTCTTATTTTCTTTAATCTGGTCCACATTGTCGTTTGATGCAGTTTGATGCATTATGTCTACGTTTTAATCTGCTTTCTCCTTTGAACTGCATTGTTTTGCCCTATTATCTTACTATGTTTCTTCCTGCATTGTTTTGTCCTATCATCTCACTATGTTTGTTCCTGCGCCTATGCTTTACTCATAGTTTGAGAGAAAACAATTGGACCCAAGAGTTTTAGGAACAATATATATGTAAACTGGGAATTCTAAGTGTATTTAGTATATCAACTGACATTTTATATGTATATATTGCTTACTTATTCATTTATCCCATTCTTAAATGTGTAAATATAAATGTAAAATGTTAGAAAATAGTGTAAAGTAACGAAAATTGATTTCGAAGGTGAAAGCCTAGCAAGCTGTAGGATATTAAGTGATCAAACCTTTTTAGTCGACGTAATGATTTGTGGTTCGGTTGGGATTCAAAGCATACGAAGTATTAAGCAGCCCAAGTCTAGATTTTTATGTAAATAAACGATGCAATGCTTAGTAGTTACCAATCTTGAAAGTTAAATTTTATATAGATACTAATAGAGTCCGTAACTCGATAACTAGGTTTCTTGTTTCAACAATCAAGACAAATAGATACAACTTATTGTGGGTGTGAATCAAAAAATTATAAGAAAACTTAAGACCAAATTGCCTAATGGTGAAAAGCTTAAAAAAAGAACAATATGCCAATAATGTATGTATTCATAGAAAAAGAAGTATACAACTTCAATGGATAGAGACATGGCTTTGATGATAAGAAAATATTGAAGTGTTGATAGATGATATGGGAAAGTTATGATAAAGATTGGGGAGAGCTTTGGAGTTGATAATTGAAATTTGGATTTGATGAACAATGAGATGATTCAAGAGCTAGAGTTTATATTTAGAGATGTGAAAGAGGTGTGTCCAGTCTTGGAAAAGTTACTTAAAACTGATTGAATTATTGCTTGAATCTAAGTCAAAAGGCGTTGAGCATCGAAAAGATCGGACAAAGCGCAAGAAGGTCGTGTTCTATCCGATTGGACTGGCTAATGAGTCAACTAGACTAAAGGAAAATTATATAATTAAATAGCACCATTTTCAAATGTTCCTGCCAACTGGATGAGGGATCAAACTCAAAAGCTCATATTTTCCTCCAACAAAACTTATGAAAATGACTTTCTAAAGCAAAAGAAGACAACATAAGAGATTAATCCCAGTCTGAAGTTCTAAGGTGTGATAGTACACAGTCTTATCTCTATATAATAGAGAGGTTATTTTCAGTAAACTCACATGCAGATGCGACAATAAAATATGTTGCAGATTAAAGAGTAAATAAGTAATGTATAATTTTTTTTATATAATTTAATAATAATTTTATTGTAATAATTAGTATTAATTTAATCATTATTTTTTCAAATATTTCATAAGATAATATTTTAAAAAATTGAACAATAATTCTGTTTCTGTTTGGAATTAGAAAAATCATTACAAATATTTGTATTTCTTAGTTAACAAATGTGATAACTGATAAGACCTTTGAAAATATATGGGTTGCTGTGGGGCATCTTGAACTTTGATTTGATCCTTCCAAGAAATTCTCATCTTGTTCAGAAACGATACCAGCCCACTCTTGTTCAGAAAATAGGCAATGGGCCAGAGTATATATAATTGAACCAAACACACGATTAACAGGTTGCCTCTGCCGTTATCTTTTACGAAGACATATTATTTAGCGTCTGTTTGGTTGAATTTTTAGTAGTTGAATAAATATTTTTTTACTTCAATTTTTTTAAAAAAGTAAATGCTTAGTTATAAAATGAAAAGTACTTTTTTAGTAGATATAATTTTTTTGCAGCTAAAATGTAGTTTTTTAAGAAACTCAAATTTGAAGCTTATCAAAAAAGCACTTTTTTAGAGAGATTTTTTAGATTAATTAATGAGCCTATTTTTAGTCTCTTTTGTCCTTATGTTATACACAAAATTTCAACAATACCCACAAACACATCTTTACGTTTATTTTGAGATTTATACAATATTATTTGACTTTTTTTTATATGTTTTAATATTTATTTTTGATATTAGTTTTACTTATGTTATAATCCATGTAAAAGATTTGGTTAGA
>JAOSBM010000009.1:9041015-9052195 GCA_027568955.1 Erythroxylum tenue | reverse complement strand
GATCTGCCCAGCATATCGTTTTCCTCCTTTATCGGTCAGCCTTTCAGCTGCGCCACTTCCGAAGATCGTGTTGACAATGATAACCGATCGGTCATCTTGTCGTTTGGCACTGCTAACGTCTCCTGTTCCAAACTGTGCCCCACATCGGTCGCCTTCGTTTCTGTGTTGTCTCCATCGGCTCGGGTTGGAATTCGTAGCTAGAATGACTCGGTCGGTCGTCGCACCCAGTTGCTGAGCGGAGACTTGCTGGTGCTCCAATCGTGACTGCAGAGTTTGGCGAATCACTGAATCAGCGTTATCCTCCAGGGCTATGTTTTGCTCATCCTGGTCTTGATTTTGAGGCCGGAGGTGACCATTCGGGTGTGAAGACTGTGTGCGAGAGTCGGAATGTATTGGTGGGAGAACAGCTGGTGCCGTGACGGCGGCAATATCAGGATTGACTGCCGCCGTCTGACTGATCTGTATGGTTCTGGACGTGGTGCCCTGACGTCGGGCCCCACGGTGGGCGCCAAATGGTTCTGCCGGATTCTGCTGAGGCTAAACGTCGTTGTTTTGATCCATGGCCTGTGCGATTGTGGCTGCGAGATACCTGCAAAACAGATAACGGCGGGCCGGGAATTGTTTCCCGGGAGGCCTCTCTGACGTTCAAGTCAGTCTTTGTGAGAAGTTTTGGTAGCTGAGGATACGGGGAACAGCTAGGGTTACAGTCTCATACCTGAATCATGGTAGAATAATACCTTATATATGCTGTGGATGCTAGGTTTACGTAGATTCTTGTGTTTGCATGAGAGTCTAACTTCTAATGGGCCGTACGGGCCATGGACGTGAGAGGATGGGCCTGGGCTTAGCATAGCCGACCCAACCAATATGTATAAATATTTTTTATTACAAAATAAAATATATTTAAAATTAAAAGTACTTTTTATTTTTATGTTGACAAACAGTCTATTGTATGAAGCTCTTTCAAAAAAACTCTTTTTTAAATAACAGTCAACTGGCTTTTAAAAAAAGCTCTTCTGACAAAAGTTCTACTGATATAAGCCTATCTAAACAGGCACTAAGAAGAGTATAATAAGAGTGAACAAGAACAAAAGGAAAACAAAAATTACAAATGCGTTGTGTTATTGAAAATCCAGAGGGGTAGTTCTTGCTATAAGTTGAGAATCGTGAGAATTATTGTTGAAGCTTAAGAAATATGATAAAGAGAGAGTTTTGAGCATGCATATTATGTATCCTCATGACTTTACATTGTCACATTATAGTAGAAATTTTGAGCATCATATAAGCTAATTTTGAGATTGTCATAATACATTGTATAATATCTCAACTTCTTTATCAATCACACAAAATTGACACATATCTAAGTTCATTTATTTTTTCACCCACCATCTTACCTTTGATAAGATCAACTTAATATGATACTAGACGTTCCTATCATTTTGGGAGACTTGTCAACATGTTTTTTTTTTAATGTCAATTTGTACGTGAAACATTGACCAAGATATTTTTAATATCACATGCTTAATTAGAGGTAGCAATCGGTCTAACTAGGTTTTCTTTAAATAATTTTCAAAAAGATGTCGTTTCGGATTTGGCTATTGGATCTCGAGCTCGGGCTAAATTGTCATCCCTACGCTTAATATAAATAAAGAATTAAAAAGTCAAACTAAGTTAACCACTTCAACTAAAATAAACTATTACTGAAAATTGGTTGGTTTGATTTTATATTAAGGTCTTTGGCTTTAAAAATCAATCAATTAATAGTTCACTCAATTGATTTATTAAAGTGGACTCGTTGGAAGTCATCAATCTCCTTTTCGGCTCTCATACCAAAACTGATAGTACTAATTTTTTGTTGGCAGGTATCCGAGAAATCCTCCAGCATACGTGGAAAGTGCGGCTTCCACGCGTGTATAAGGAAGGCAATCAGTGCGCCGATCTTTTAGTCACCCTAGCCGACCAGACTACCACAGGCATACAATTGTTCCAAGAGCCCCTTGAGGCAGTCCTAGCGATCATTCATAGTGACATGCAAGGCGCTCTGTACCGCAGGAGATTGCGTTAATTAGCATTTTTTTTGGTTCCTTTAATCCCTTGTATCAAAAAAAAAAAAGGGGAATATGCTACCCTTCTTAAATGAGCTCTTTACTTTATATTTCTTTGTCGGATCTCTCCTGTATTTTATAGCTGGATGAATCCATTGGAAATCATCCAAAAGCCTCCTCCAAGTCTCTCTCTTTTTATTTTTCTCTGATAGCTCTTTTCTAAGCATCTCTCATAGCGCAGATAGAATTGAATCAAAGCTGAAATTACTTTAAATGGATAGACATACGATTTCTAAAGTAGAAATGGAAATTATACACTAGTCAATGAATGCTATATAACACTTGCTTAGAGCAAATGACTGGCATTTGAAAGTTGAGTGTCAGCAACTCGGACCTTTTCCTGAAGTAGTACTGTGGATGGATGAAACGAGGTGATAATGGCCTTCAATGAGCAGAGCCATCATCAGAGACGATAGAAACATATGCTCTTCAGTTCAAGCTTTTGCATTCCTTGTGAAGTCGACGCAGGTCTGGCAGCTACAATCTGAGAAACGGCAGAGTTCACACCCAAAGCAAACACAGGATGTGCAGCCCTTGCAAGTTGGTGACCGAGTGCAGCCCCTGTATACCCGTCGACTGGCTCGTTCTTCATCATGATCACACGTTGTTCTGCGCAAGAAAATCAATCAGCTGTCTTGAACATCATCGCTGTACACGTGTAAATAAGAAAGCATTTGTAGTCAAAGTAAGTTCACTCTTGATTGAAGGTTCAGAAGATTAAGCTACACTTCTACGTCAAGCAAGACATAACTTATCCATGCATTTAGCTTCTTCACGCCACTCGTTCAAATCCCATCATGCAATCGGAAAACAGTAGCAAAGGACTTCCTTAAAAAGTTGTTCACTTAAAAGGAGGATGCTTGTTTTTAATCTAACAAGTTAATCTACATCAACTTAAAACAACATACTTGGGATATGGAAAGATTCTCTCTTTTTTGATAGAAAGATTCACATTTCTTATACAAAGTATTGTTTTAAAACTTAAGAGAATTGATGGTCATAATGAAACAAAGTAGAAGATTAAAGATAACAAGTCTAGCAGCAGAATGTAAAGTGCTACCATGTGAATATGTTCTCTCTTTACCTTCACAGAAAAAGGGTATGAAAAATTCTCCACTTGTAGCTTTATGAATTTACTTTAATTTCTCCTCTTCCTCTACCAGATATCATTCCACGACAGTATTAAATACAGAGGAAAAATAAAAAGGAAAGGAAACCAACATGGTAAGACATAATAAGTCAACAAAACAGCTCTAGAACTCAGTAACCGACAGTCCATTATTGTCTGCCTGACAACAATTTTCACTTTTTCCTGATAACTTTCAAAAGTTTCAGCATCCAGCTGAAACTAAATGCTTATTTGACAGCTCAAAATTTCTAAACTCTCCAGAAAATAACATTAATTCCTACTTCAAAAGCTCTAAAATGGACAGAGGTACGAATGTCCAAGGATGTAAATCTGTAAAAAAATGGAAAGTTCGACACAATATTATCACCAAATGGAGTAGCCATATATATCAAAAGACCATCTAATATCTAATATCAATGTTTCAGCATCTGATGCCAAACCTCCTCTTTCAATTGGAGGAGTTTTTTTTGGTTAATATTTAGAGCGAAAACTATTGCTTGTTCTTGGCTGTTTGATTAAACATTAGTTACCTCAACATATAAAGTCAGAACTATCACAAGAGGTACCATCCAACATATATTTGCAGCGTCCTGTACAATCATGATATCCAGTCTAATTTGTTCATGTAGCATCCTTATCTTCTTACATATATGCTGTGAAGAGACCTTTGCCTAAACTAGTAATCTCCTGCCAGTCTAAAATTGATGTAACTTACACCTTACCCTTGATTAATAAACTTACAAACATTTCCTCAAAGAAGATAAGAGTCTAGAATTTGCAAATGAACCTTTTCGACGTGATTCTGCACGGATGAATATTGTTAACGGGAAACAGACTTTAGTTTTCTCATATTTAAGTCAATTCCAATGCAACAAAAACTTGTAATATTTACACATTCAAAAGACACTTCCGCTCTTGTTGCTAGTTCTTTCATGCATGTGAAGTAACGGTTCTGAAATTCAGGGAAATTGAACTAATTGTCAATACCCACAACGCCATTAATGATAAAATTAACAATAAAAATGAAACTATGCTCATCCAGGCCATCTTCTAGCTAGCTATATATGTTCTATTCTCTGATCAATTACTGAATACCACACAGAGAAATATCAATAACAAATAATACAAGGAACAACAGATACAAGCAGCTAATATTACAGCTCCTATGACTCGATGAATTCAAAACAAAAGTAACAAATGGTTCATTTGTTCTAGTTTCATAAATATGCTACCTTTTGAATAAAATATTGCCTAACTCTCTCTATATATATATGTGTGTGTGGCATTTTCCTGCTGGCAGAGCTAGCAATAAACGAACTATAACAAAAACAAGAGCATCAGCAATAACGGTTGTGCAAATATTTAATTAAGGTGGTTTTATTCAATGTAAAAAGCAAAACATACATACTTGTCAAATGGCAGATCAGAACATTTCCAATTTGGATCTGCCAATGCATCATGGTGAAGTCGGCATTCCTCTTTGGTTCGCAATCGAAACCTGCGCTCCTTAGTACATGTAGTACAACGAACAAACTCATCCCGATGGCAAACTCGCCCATTGTTGGACCTCTGCGATCCATTTCCATTTTTCGAAGCTTGATTATAATACTTGAGCAACACCGTCTTTGACAATGGAACCTTCTCCCCATTGCCTATGATCCAAATATTGTTCTTCCATTTTCTAGCTGTCTCTCTACCAGAATGCTTCTCAAATGCAGCTGGAGTCATCTTGCCTAGCAATTAGAATCACCGCTCAACAATCAACAACAATCAAACATGGAAAGCAAGGGTACAAATAAAGCATTTCAAATCTTTTAGGAACATGAATCAAACTATAAGAAAATGTAGATTACATCTAAACCATCGCAAAGACTTGGAAAAGCAGAGAATGGAAATAATAAAGAGGATCAACTTGTGATTGTCCTCCGTGTTACAGCATTAAAGGTTATCAACTATCACTCACTGGGAATAGATGATGAAGTCAATAACGACAGAGATATTATAGCCCTAACTGGATTATACTGCGCCAAAAGATACCACCTTCTCTGAAAACTATACGCTGAGGAGCAACTGAAAAAACATGGCCCAAAAAGTTCGGGTGGGTCCAGCAAATATCAATTTCGTTCAGAGAAATAAAGGACGGGTGGTCGATTTTGTCTTTTCATGGTAGTAGCCGTTGCTCTTACGAACAGCATCATTCCTCTTCTAATGGACTTAGCTCTATTCTCATGGCCAAGGACAGTGGAACAAACTACCCCAATGTATCGTTGTAATTAGTACAACTCTTGGTATCGGCGGCTTGTTCTTATTCAAGTTCAGAACCAATGTAAGAATTTCGATTTAGCAAGCACCTTCAACTTTAAGCAGATCACTTTAACTCTTCAAGCAATTCGTTGGAGTTAAACGTACCAATGAAGCAGCCATTCTAGTTACACTTTTATATAGGGAGAAGGACGGTGTGTGTGAGCTGCTAAAATGTGCATTCTACGTACCTTACTAGAACTTATCCACCTAATAGCCACAAAAGCATGCATACTAAACACAAGATACTAAGCTCAACAAGTATGTTATAATAAAACAATAGAGCTGACCAGACATCCTCCGGGTTAAAATGACCAGCGTCAACCATGAATAGGTAACTAGTTATCACAGAAGAACATATGAAGCCTCGGGAAGGGCGTTGTATAGTACAAAGGTCAAGACGATTCCACAGAAAGCCTTGTTCTGTCTGACAGGAAGAAAAAGATTGATTCCTAATACAAAACCAGAACTTAAAGCATCAACACAAACACAGCCATACAGGAGGAGAGAAGATGGAGGTGAACGATCATCATTCTCAAGTTATCCCTGAAAACAAAAGCTTCTTAAGCCTTCAGTACGAAGCCGAAAGATATCAAGTTCGAGAGCCCCAGAGCTCTAGGCAGACAAAGCTCACTCACTGAGACAAAACAACATACACTTAAGAGTCTTGAACTATATAGCAAACGAATCCACAAAACAATGGTACCGCTCCCCGGCCATTTCAGTTGATTAAACAGAAGAAAGCAACACCTATCAACGTCAAGAAACAGTCAACATGCACAACAATCAAATTCAAACCCATACAGGTGGAGAGAGAAACGAAAAAGGAAGGAGAGAGAGACACCTTCGTTGCAACCAGGAGTGCATTCACAGGTGATCTCAAGGTCACCATTGACAAAAACCCTAAGCCTCCCCACAGCATCACCATATCTGTGGCTGGTGCACCCACACGTCACCTCTATGTAATCTACACCTCTCTTGACCCCACTAATCTCTCTCAACTCTTCATCGCCAAACAACGTCATTCCTTCGCCTCCATTGGCCATATCTGAGTGTGTGTTAACTTATAGCACAATATAACCAAAACCCAGATTCCAAGATGAGATATTTGAAGTCAAAATCGAAAAAAGAGAATGGGGAATTGAAGATTAAGAGTGAAAGAAATAAAGGAGAAATAAGAAAGGAGAAGAAAAGGGAAGTTGTCTCTCAAGAAAGACGTAGGAAACACGTTCAAGGAATCATCTTTCACTACTAAGAATACAATATAAACTAACTGTGGTATCGATTGCTTACTATTGGTACTGCGCGATGAGAGAGAAATGAGCTGGCCAAGAGGAAGAGTTGCAGATTTATGTTAAATTTTGTTTTCATATTCACTCGCCTCGCCTGTTACTTATGCTGCCTGGCTGCATGACATGACACCAGACCGGACCATGGAACTTAAACAATGTATAAATCTTGTGTTTTTCCTTTAATTAAGGCTGTCAATTTTTACATTTCTTTAACCAACTAATGGTGGGAGGCTTGAGGTTAGGAGTTGGTTGAGTCTGCCCAGCATATTTATAGGCTATGACATTTTTTGGGATGAGAAACAGTGACTCCAAGTGTCTCGGTTCCGTCCTCATTCGGCAAGCCAACCAATCTGGTTAAAATAGCTTCTGAATGTCACGAAGGCTGTAAAACTAAACTTTGCATATCATGTTGGCTAGTCACATCAATCCCAGCATGGGAGTTTTGTTGGCATTGAATTCATGAGACCGTTCAATATCTCACCCAACTCTTTCCAGTTTCACGATAATAAGAAAACATGTGTGGCGTTTAGAAATTACTGGGACTGGGAGATAGATATTAAACTCTTCTTCTTTGCTCTTAATCTTGATTTGGTCATGCAAAGGTTATGTTTTTTAATCTCCATCAATCTCGGTATATGTCAAGAAGTAAAGAGAGAGAGAGAGAGTGAGCAAAGCAACAACGAGGACATGATAGCCTCTCAAAAGGCTCGGTCTGGCGAAGAGAAAGTACAAAGTACAAACTCTGAAGGTTTTAAAAAAGTGAAGAACTACATGTGTTATCTTGTGTACATAGAGTTCCACTCGATGGAGTGTATGTCTGTATATATATAATATAGGCAATGGTAAATGTCTCCTAGCTAATTGAAGCTGTCAGTTCTTAATCCAAGAACAAAATGAGGAGATGTTCAGAAAATGTATTACAGAGTCAGAGCCTATGATTCATTAGGCTTTTGTTGAATTTATATGCAGATATATATATAAAGCTACAAGATCGAGAGCAATGGCTTGAAGAAATTGCAATTCACATTAACAATAAAGAAGAACTGGCACTAGGACACACTGCAGACAAGAAGAGGTTTAAAGAAAACGACTAAAAGGTGTTGCTTTACATCAAAGTTAACCCTTTTTATTAGGAGTGGGACAAACAAACAATAACGTTTTATTTGTCTGTCTGACAAAGGCAAAGATTATATATATATAAAAAAAAAGAGCAGCTAAAGTGGATATGTACAGTTTTGTTTTCATAATTGCCTAGAATAACAAATCTGGAGCCGAGCATTTCTTTCCTTCTCCTTTTGGTAAATAACATGGCGTAGGACTAGGACCGCCTCCTGCAAGTATCTGTCACCAATTAAAAGACTTGGACCTTTCAACACCCTTATTTATGTAAAAGTACAAATAGTAAGAAACAACTGTACGTACCTCTCTTTTTCTGGAGGTATCAAGCTCAGCTACTTTTATTATGATCTGCCCACTCTTTCAAAGTATGCATGGGATTATACTATCAATCATGCGACTCATGGTCGCAAGAAAATTGATCTTCTTGTCTTGGTTTACAGGACCAAATCATGTTAAAAATAAAATAAAATAAGGATCACTCCATGCAAAGATCTGCGAGTATACACAGATTCCATGTCACCACTTGTATGATGGTGCCGGACAGTGGCTCGGTAAGTGATGACAAAATGGCGTATATGCTTTTTGATGTGGATAGGAAATGCCATGTTCTTTTTTTCTGTGTGCTTTGGTCAAAAGAGAAGCATCATATCTTAAATGAACTGTGCGTTCTAGCTACCAGGATCTTTAGCTCTGGGAACACTGTGTGCATGGTGTTTTGAAACGGTCCCTGGAACTGGGAGAGGATGTCACACACTCTTTCTTATATCCTGTTTCTCTTATAGATGAACAACACTTCTGCACGCTGGTGCGCATGTTATTTGCTAACATTCTCATAGACACTGAAGAATTGCCCTGGTTTTGGGTATCTGTAGTTTAAAAGAATTAGGTCCCACCGGCATTAAATTAGTACTAGGAAATATGAAACCAACAGGAACCAACTTGGAATAGCCAATCAACTGGTTCGGGAATCCTTTTGGTATTTAGTGTTATGTGTTAAGCTGCCAAAAGAGAGACTGGTTTGTTTTCCTGGAATGGAGCTGCAGCTGCCACTTGCCATCATAATTACGCCCTTGAGTGGAGGAAATGTGGTGATTTTGCTGTCTCACCTTTAACAGCACAGGATGAGCATGATCAGATCATATGCTGGCGAATTAATTATGTTGGAAAAGTTTGTATTCTTCAGCCCCAGGAAGTGAAACATACAGGAAAATGCTGCATGCTGGCTAGCTGTGATCAGGTTCCTAAGTTAACCTCTGCCATTGCAATTGCATGTATGATTATATTAGTCAGGTTTGTCTTAATTAGTAGCCACCCATTTACTGAGATTTATCTACACATATTGACTTTTGATCAAATAAAAAGAAGCTCAAAGTTCTCGATCTAAACAAACCCAAGTTTTAGGTAAACGTCCTTATTGTGTGCTCAAACACAATTGGTTTTGCCAATGAAGAAACGGCATTGGTGGGCACCTTATTAGCAGAAACTCATTGGATTCCCCGCAGAGGACCACCTGATTTTAATCATATGATATGAGATGTAGTTGGCCTAGCCTACCTGCCTAGCTATTTGAGAACCTCCTTTACTACTACTACAAGTTCTTTTGGCATTCATTTGATAGTTACGCTATATATATATATATATATACTAAATTTCGTGGTCACGCAACTCATCAATTATTACTGGTGGCTTTTAGTAGGTATAAACCAGTAGTCACCTTGCCTTCCAGTGCCATACAAGGACTATACACCTACGCATCTGTTGTAGAGCCATATTGGCCCAACTGACAAAAACCAGGCCGAGCCCCTGAAATCCTTTTCATTTATAAACCTGTAAAATCAATCGCCAACTCCTCTGCTAAAGTCCACTAAATAGTCTATACAATTTAACAATAAAGAATTATCGTAA
The DNA here is from genome assembly GCA_027568955.1 of Erythroxylum tenue. Taxonomy (NCBI): domain Eukaryota; kingdom Viridiplantae; phylum Streptophyta; class Magnoliopsida; order Malpighiales; family Erythroxylaceae; genus Erythroxylum; species Erythroxylum tenue. The sequence continues at coordinate 9,042,344 of JAOSBM010000009.1, read as the reverse complement.
AACTGAACCCTTTTGTATTCGAGTGTAAGACGCAAAAGTTTGAGACAAGAAAAAACACCTGCAGTATCCTGGAAACCTTATCCTTTCTTGGACCATCATATGTACAGACACAGACTTATATGTATATATGTGATTTCTCCCCCGACCTGCATCTTGGATAGAAGGTTTTTTTAAAGGTTTAGACCAACTTTGACCTTTGAGAAAGCTTATTATCTCAAGCCTAAGGATATATAATTACATGTACATATCCAACTTTGACCCTTCGATGTACATCTTCAAACAGGATATTGGCGCTTTAGATCAATAGGCTCGTAGCTCTCACTACAAGAAAATTGTCTATTAGCGACGGAAATATACCGACGGAATTGTATTCGTATGAAAACAACGACGGAACTTTGAATACCGTCAGAATGCTACGCTAATATTTCGACGGAAAAGATTTCCGTTGCCATATTTGCAGGGAAATATTCGCGAAAAATAGTAGCGACAAAACTATAGCAATGCAAGGAATGCTGTCGGTAAATTGGGACGGAATTTATATTCGGTCGGTAAAGTTGTCGTAGTGAAGGATTGTTTGGAGACGGAAAAATTCCGTCGGTATTGTTAAAAAATTCCGTCGGTATTATTAAATTAAAACCGAGCTCGTCCCTCCCCTCTCCTCTCCTCGCGTGCGCCTCTCCTTCCTTCGGCCTCCGACAGCAGCATCGTCCTCTCCTCTCTTCCAGCTTCCTCCTCCGTTGCTGTCCGTGCTCCGACCAGGTGCTGCGTCTCCGGCAACCCTTCCATCTCATCTTCTCCGGTGACAACCGTCTGTCGTCTCTCCTCTGCCACTTCCGAAGGTAAGCCGGGGGTTGAATAATTTTTTCATGTTTGTTTGAACTAATTTAATTGCATTTGTTTGTTTATTTGGGTTTGATTGCTCTTGTGTTAATGTTTTGCATGTAAATAATGGGAAGATTTTTACCATTTGTGTAGATATGGTTGAAAAGTTTTTACCCTGAAGGTGTTCGATGGAATGCTTAACATGTTTATCTTTAACATTCTCTAATGGGCTCATGTATATTTTTCTCATGTGAATGACTAACTTCTGAATATCATATACTTTTGAGATCTTAGAATATTTTGTGTATGTAGATTTAGGGTTTGATTTACATTGATAAGAATATCCTAACTCATTTAGTATATCAAATCATTCTTAAATCTAATAGACTCAAATCATTCACATTTCTTCTAAAATGTAAGAGATATATTACCTCTTTTACTTTGAACGAAAAAATCAGAAATGATAAGAAAATAATTAAACAATAAAAGGAAAAGTAGCATTTGATT
>JAOSBM010000009.1:8997024-9010847 GCA_027568955.1 Erythroxylum tenue | reverse complement strand
TTATGACATATAGGCTAGCTTAGGTCCATTTCATTAGGTTCCAACAAGTGAGACGACCCGAGGTTGCATCCTGTACTACAATCCTTGGTATAAATTATTTTTGACCAGTTTCCAAGGATCGATTCTAGGATCGAACGACGAGCCGTGATCAGCTGGATTGAAGGTTTCTATAATTATGCTTGATGATAATTAATTGTAGTCTCAATGTCAATTTATCATTTGAGTTTAAGAGACTTTAGTAAGAGCACTTTGTCTAACTGATAGTGTTGAGAAAGAAATAATAAGTTATTTCTATGATGCCATTAAGAGGGCAAATGAAGTACTCAAGGCCAATATAAAAAATAGGTCATTTTTATACACAGTTTATTTTACAATTATTAATGAGATATGAAAAAGACACTTTAGTATTTATTGTTTGCTGTTGGAGCATTTTTAAATCCTAGTGTCTATTTCAAACTAAGCTTTACATAGAAAGTTGAAGTTGATAAGGGAATATTATTAACTAGTACAACTATTTTTGCCTATGACATAATTAAAGATCTCTTAAGCTAACAAATGGAGATTTATAACGATGTTTCTACTGATTTTGGGATGCATATTACTATTTGTCAAAGAGACAAACTTAATTAAGCATATAATTTTTCATTTTTGTTACTTGTTGAAAATTAATTATTACTTTATTTTCTTTATAATATTACTTTTATTGCCTTATAGTTGTTTAGTGAGACCAATTTGAAAGTGGTGTTCCAGGATTGCAAAAGATTGTAATTTAAAATTGAAGTTAATTTGTAAGTGCAACATGGTGTGAAAGGAATTAAAGCATATTTGAATTTATCTATTCCAAGAAAAAGAATAGTTTAGAACACAAAAGATTAAACGTTTAGGTCATTGTTATATATAATTTAAAGTTTTGAGAAAGATATGTTATTATCATTATTAAGTTGGATATAATTTTTTTATAATTTCTTAATAGTTTAATGTTATTTGTTTATTAGGATTCTTAATAGAATAATTAGTTATGCATATCTCATTTGCCTTGACCATATCAATCTTTTGACGGATTAGGTTTTTTAGGAATCAGATTTGCTAGTTAAGATTAACTTGGAAGATAATCTTATATGAGAAAGTATTGACATGTCATTTAGTAAAATAAATTTCAATAATGATGATTTTGTACCAAATGAAAATTAGAGTCAATATAATTTGAGCTGATATTTGATTGAATTAAGATTTAAGTTTTTATTTATCTTCTTCTTTTAATTTGTCTTATATTTTATATATTTTTAATTCTATATATGTAATATAAATATAATTATTAATATTTTTGTTTCAAATTTCACTTCTAGTTCCTCAACATGAACTCTTATTGTAAATTGTAATACTTAGAGAGTCATGTATATTTATTATTTATTATTTGATATTTTTCATGATTATTATTTATTATATGATAGAATTGTAATATTTAAGTACTTTACAATTTGTATTGTCTTTAATTTTATATTTATATGACAATTAAATAATTTTTTATTAATTATAATTATTATTTTTAAGTGAAATATGTAAAAAATAATATCAATAAAATTAATAAATTATTATTACTTCAAATTTCTATTAATATAATTTTTGGATATATGGTTTAGTATATTATATTAGCAGTATAATACTTTACTATAATCAATTGGTTTAAATGATCTCGGTGGATTGGTCTAACTCAGCTCTCTCTCTTTCTCTACCATTTTCTTTCCCACCAAACGATAACGTCACCTAGCCCTTGAATCTCTCCCTGTTCTCTAAGGATCCCACCTCCGTCTCTCTTTCTCAGGAGCATTTGAACTTTATTCCCTTGTCCTTCCTCACAATTTTTTGATAATTCTCTTGAGTTTCAAGTTTCTGAGACTTACAGTCTAAGCTTTATGATAGTGATTAGATCTGGGGAGCCAGTTTAGAACTAGTCCAGCATTTTTAGTTATTGCATAACCAAAAAGTTAAGCTTTGAAGTTTTACAAAGTTGTAGTTTTTATGGGTTTATCATTTCTGGATTACGGAGTACTTTTCTTTTTCGAAATCCTGTGCTGTCTTCTTCATTAACGGTGTTCTTCGTAAAGGACGGATCTTTTAGTATATTTTTTCTTTACGGGTTTCAGTTATCTAAAAGAAATTTGGAGGCTGTTTCAGGTATTGATTTATGCTGTAGTTTGAAGCGATAGTGTTTCGCTTGCAAGTGTTTGGCTCTTTTGGACCTCTTCGCTTTTCCTTGGCTTGTTCGTTGTCCTAGTTTGGTGGGTTTTCACATGTTACCGTTCTGGGGTTTTGCTCAATTGGTTTGGAGAATTTCGAATTTTTAGCTATTGGGCTTTGATTTCATGAATAACCCTTTGATGAGCATGAGGAAAAATGCCATTTCTCACCCGGTAAGATTTTTAAACGATAGGAAATGGCACATTCCATTCTTTGCTAGCTTGCTTGTATCATTAACCCTCCTGTTGTCAAGCACTTTCGGGCTATTTGCCTCTCCCTATGGTGGAGATCAGTTGCCATTTGATGTTACTTCATTTGCGAGCTCAGAGGATTCATCTGAGTATTTTGCGGAATTTGATTTAATGAAATCATTGAATAGGAGTGGGTATTCCAAGTGGGAAGCCCCTAGATTAGCATACCTTATTTCAGGGACCAAGGGTGATAGTCGCAGAATGATGAGAACTTTGCAGGCAGTTTATCATCCAAGGAATCAGTACATCTTGCATTTGGATCTGGAAGCACCTCCACGTGAAAGGTTGGACTTAGGAACAACTTTGAAGAGTGACCCGACATTTAGTGAAGTTGGGAACGTCCGTGTGATGGGCCAGTCCAACTTGGTAACTTACAAGGGCCCTACAATGATTGCCTGTACCCTTCAAGCAATTGCTATTATGCTAAGGGAGAGCTTGGAGTGGGATTGGTTTATTAACCTCAGTGCTTCGGATTATCCTCTCGTGACACAAGATGGTTTGTGCTTGATGCCCTTTTCTTACTTGTTTCATCTGCTTGGTTCTCTGCTTTGTGTTTCTGTATGTCTTGAGTTGTTTCCTTTCTACGGAGGATTAATGTTGCTATGAGAATCTGTAAAATAGATTAATAGAATGAATCTGTTGATACAGTTTTCCACTTGTTTCGGGAGTTTGCTTGGCTGTAGCAGTCAAGTGAAAAATTTCTTATTTTCTGCAACTTTAGTATTTATACTGTTAGGCTTCTAGCATTTGATTTCAAGAGTCCAAGGAGGTTTATGCGTGTCTTGTTCAAGGATCAAATTAGAGAGGCAGTCTTTACCTGCTATGCAGAAGGTGGGGGTACTTTTGATCTGGAGTAACCAAGTTAATCGGCCATCTGCTATTATTGTGAGCTTGCATAATCTACTTTTAATTCCTAACTCCACAGGGTTGGCATAATTTATGTCTCAGTGTGTTTGGGTTGCAAACTTCCTCTGAATTTTTGTTTATGTCTTGCTAGCTGTTTCTCTAATTTTATTGATGATCAGAAATTTCACTGTTAGATGGGATCTGAAGTGCATTGTTCCTTTCTTGGTAGTCCGATGTGGTCTAATGCTAGCTGAAATTTTAAGTGCAATGTACTGCATTTAAATGCCATATACTGAAATCTTAACATGGTCATGTATTAGGTTCTACAGAGCTGCAATATGAATCCTACAAAATTACTTCTGTATGCATTCTGAACGTGTCGAATTGGATTGAATTTTCTGTGCAACCATGGCTAATGGGATTCACAATTATCTTGCATTTAAAATTTTCTAATTCCTTCGATTTCATTTATGTTACTACTTGGAGGTGGAAATAGTATCCTATGCACTCTTCAACTTGTCCTAGAAATTTATTGTGGGTTTATCTTCCTGTCTAAGAAACAGCTTGAACACTTGAACTGAAAATAGAATCCAGGCCCATCAGGTCATGTTATCAAGATGATTACTGAAGTCCTTGAGCTCTTTTGGACCTTTCTTCAAGATGTTATGGATTGATGATATGTTAGGATATCTTAGATTCTGAAAGTATGACTCAACTGGTTACTTGGTTGTGTTGCTGAATGCTACACTGCTCACCTCAAAATCCTTGGGTACCCAAAAGGGGGATGAACTGGGTATTCTTTATGACTTCTGACTATTGACTAGTTATTTTCACAAGAATTAACTTGTGTATGTGGCATTATTTACAAGAGACACCAATATCTATGATAGTGGAAGTATCCTTTTTCTCTTTGGATCATCAACCCTGTAGTTTTAGGTACCCAGCCTATATACCTTGAATATAGTCTTGATTATGTGAGTCTTTTTTAGTGGGAAATTGTCAAATACTTGGTGAGCTTAGTCAATTATTTTTTATGATAAATTCAATGTTGCTTTGACTAATCTCACAAGTAATTAGAGAAACAATCAAATAACAGAGTAAATCACAAATAAGAAATGAAGAAAGAGGGTAAGAGATATTGGATAATTGATTTATAGTAGCTCAGTTTTGTCCTTGACCTAATTTTACTCCCTAATCTCCTTTTGGAGAGTTCAATCCACTATCCCACTCTTACTTTAATGGTTGAGTAGAAACTACTATATAGATTCTGTAAGAGAGTAACACATATGAGCTCACACAGATGCTCTCATTCACTCCTAGATTTTCTCTAATCACAGTACTTTATATTCTCAAAGAAAAATACAAGCTTATACTCAAGCTCTAACGAAAGCTCACACCCAGCTTTTTCAATATCATCAAATCACTTGATTCAAAAGATACAATTTTTTTTCCTTTATTTTTATTATTCTACCCCTTTTACATAGTAATCTTTGAACCTTTTTTTAAAAAAACCCAAAAAGCCTTCTTTTCCAATTATATGCTGGGAATCAGATACATCTTTTAAAATAAGAAAGGCAGCCAGTTGACCGATTTGCACAGTTAACTGGTTTGGGTAGTTTTCATCTCACTAAATAGTCAAATGCTTTGCCCTGTTGATCGTGGTGGAAACTTCCAAACTTGTCCGGTTGATTGCCTTCCCTGTCAACTTTTCAGAATGCTTCCAGAATTTTTTTTTCATTGTTTTCATCTCTCAAGTATCTATTCATCATAATAAGTTGCTTCAATCATCAAAAGTCTTCAACTTTAAATTCCAAACTTCAAACATTTATAACTGGATTGTCTCCCAAAGTTTTTGTCACTTCATTTCACAAACTTCTTTTTTGGTGGAAGTCTTCATGATGATCTGCACGCTCTTAACAGGTTAGTAGTCCATGTTTTGTTATCATTAAAATTCGAGTAGAACTTGGTTCAATTACAGGATGACCAAAATTCATGTTAGTATCTAATCATGATGAGGCTGTAAATATGATATAATTCCTTTTTCCTTTTAGCTAGAGATTCTAGTCTTTCGGCTGAGTTGCCAAAGAAAACTTTCTGCGTCATCTTGCCCTCTTTTGTCTTATTTCTACCTTGTTTACATTGTTTAAAGTTGCAATGGTTGGGCAGATCGGCTTCGTTAGCATTGTGTTCATATTTTTTTTATATGGCTAAATAACATAATGCTGTTGATAACAATGTGAAATTTGTGGGAGAATTTCATGTATATGCAGATCCTTTTCCTATTTGTGATATTATTCTTAATGTAGTTGATGCTCTTTGCTGAAATAAACTTTGGTTTGTGTTGTGCAGATTTGCTCCATGTATTCTCAAATTTGTCCAGGAATCTCAATTTCATTGAGCATATGCAGCTTACTGGATGGAAATTGTAAGTGAAAGGAAAACTGTGGAGAAGAAATTAATTAATTTAACAATTAATTTCATGAAAATATTGCAGGAACCAAAGGGCAAAACCAATTATTATTGATCCTGGACTATACTTATCAAAGAAATCTGACCTTGCGGTGACTACTCAACGCCGATCACTTCCCACCTCATTCAAGCTCTTCACTGGTGAGCATATATAGCTTATTTCTGCTCATACCTATCTTCGAAATCTTGTCATGATGTAATAGCCAACTTATTATTTGTTCTCTTTCATTGTTTGCACTGCATTTTTCAGTCCAAGTGCAGGTAAGCCACAAGTTCTGCCTACCACTTTCTATGTCTTTGACTAGCTTGGTCTTGTTTTCATGTTGTTTTCGGGGTGGGTGGGTATGGTTTGTTTATTGTTTTAGACAAATAGAGTGTTGAGGATTTTTCTTTCAGTATCATCCTTTTAGCTTGATTGCCAATGGTTGAGACTTAGAATTATTTTTTTGTTGGGCTTCCTTCTGGGATGCAGGTTCAGCATGGGTAATGCTTACCCGAACCTTTGTTGAATATTGCATAATGGGATGGGATAACTTCCCACGAACTATCCTAATGTATTACACGAATTTTGTGTCCTCGCCGGAGGGATACTTCCATACTCTTATATGCAACACTGAAGAATTCAAAACCACAGCAATAGGCCACGATCTACACTATATTGCTTGGGACAGTCCTCCAAAGCAACATCCTATATCCTTGACTATGAAAGACTTTGACAAAATGGTTAAAAGCAAGGCCCCATTTGCTCGAAAATTTGCAAGGGATGATCCGGTTTTGGACAAGATTGATAAAGAACTTCTCAATCGTACGAACCGGTTCGCGCTAGGAGCATGGTGTGTTGGCAACTCCGACAACGGGAGTGATCCATGTAATATTCGTGGCAATGTTTCAATTTTTAGACCAGGGGCTGGTGCTGAGAGGTTAAGCCAGCTTCTTCAAACTTTATTGTCTGAAGATCTTCGAAAACAGCAATGTTCATGACAAGCCCATAACTCCAAAATGTATATTTCTTGTGTTCATAGGTTATATATATACAGTATGTGATGTAGAAATCTTATATAACAAAAAGCATCGTTGAACGTAAAGTTTTTAATATAATATAATAGTTTACAATTAAATAGAACGTAAATGAATGCAATATTAGAAAATTGTTAGTTAGAAGAGAATCAAGGATTCGTAATATAATATAGTAAAATTTGGTGTTAGATATTAGATTTATGTACATATTAACAAAATTATACTTTTGTTTAATTGATGATATAAAACAAATTTATTATTTTCTTTATTAATATCACGTCTACATAATGTTTTAAACTAATATTAAATTAATTTTTTAATACTAATTGTATATAATAAACTCTAATTAAAACTAATAAACCAAATCTAACTAAAATAATATAACTTAGCCTTAATTAATCTGATTTTAACCAATAAAACCTAATTACTGCCAAATTTATAGGCTTTGATTGTTGAGTTGATCGCAGTTCGTTGTCGGAGATCGTCATCATCCGTACAAGGGAGGTCACCATGAATAAATGACATGGTGTAGATCATTTCCACCACATAAGCGGTAGGTATTCAATAGAGTTCATTCCTCCGATGAGCTTCCACACCATAACGTAGAGAATCAATCGAAATCTTTTACCGTCTACAAGCAAGGAGTATCACATCAATTTATGGATTTTAGCTGGGTCTTTGAGTGAAACAATGGCTTCCAAAGCTTGGTTTACATTATTGGCCTTTTGGCACATGTAAGACTTTAAATTGAAAGTGGAGTTTGATCTAGTATTGTGTTATTCATAGAGAGTTGATTCTTCTTTTGTGAGAATTGCAGCAACGTACGAAATAGGTCATTTCAATTTATGACAAAATGGAGGAATTGACAAATTCTAAAGAGGATATCAGGATTCAGACATGGTGATGGATTATGGATCTGGACCAAGTGGTTAGGTTTGATGACCAGTGACGGAGGTAGCTAGCCAGTGGTGCATCGGGTCCTTCAAGATTTATAAAATTTAAATATTTTTTATTTTTAATATATATATATATATATATATATATATAAAGATAGGATTATTTGGAGTCTAGTGGTACACTGGGTTCTTTAAAATTTAAAAACTTAAATATTTGAACCATTTTATCTTAAATTTTTGGCTTTGTTACTGTTGATAACGATCCATCATTTTATGAACTAGCAATAACCTCAATAATGTTCGTCACACAAAAACCAAAGATGAGTACATTTACCAAAGATAAGTATATCAAAGATTATAATTTTGTAGTTAAACTTTAGATTCAAGATGGATTCCAGACTTTTTGAAGAACTTGATCATATTACAAAAGTTCGGCGTTAGGCAATGTTAAGATGTTAAACAGGTCGTGATACTCTCTGATAAGTATTCGAAAAACTTTTCAGAAAGCTGATGTCTTGATCGGCCAAGAAGATATCTTTATGTTCTTTAGAGGAAAAATGGAAGTGCATCCCAAGAACATTACTGGACGCTTTTACAGGAGGTGATTAATCAAGATCAAGTCTTTAACTTCCATCACATATAGAAACGAGGATGTGTATAATTTGTTATTTCGAATTGGGTTTGTGGTTCAGGGGGTTGACGTTGTTGGTCGAATGGGATTCATTTCGAGAGAACTTAATTGGTTAAGGAAGGTGGTCGTTGTTGGGTCGAATGAGATTCATTTCGAGAGAACTGAATTGGTTAAGGAGTCTACTTCAGTGGGAAATTCACAAGTCTCAACGTCTAGTCAGAAGAAGAGAAACAAAGCAGTTTTTGTAGTCCGGATATTGATGTTATGTATCCAGTCTAGTTTTGAATATTGATGTTGGAAGAGCAAATCTTACTTTGGGTTACTGTAGGCAAATATCAAACAGAGAAGATCCCAGTTCTTGTATTTGGGCATTCAATTTATTGGAATTGATAAATGCAGCTCGTAGTTGTAATAATAAATTAGTCTTAGGGCTCGTTTGGTTTTGGTACCATTTCTGTTTTTTATTGTATTTTTTAGCTTTAACTTTCTGTTTTTTAATTAAAAAATGAAAAATTGAGATTTGTAACCAAAAATTTATTTTGTTGAGATTTGTAATAAATATTAAAAAAATATGTTTATATTTCTTAATTATACTCTCATGTTAATTATTTTTAATATATCAAATTAAATTCTTAAGGAATTGGTTAGAAACAAAATATATGAATATATATATATATATATAAGTAAAGAAATTTACACATCAATTATATATAATAAAATTCTATAAACTATAAAATTATAAACCTGTAAATAACCTAGACGGTCTCACTTAATTGATTGTTTGCTTTAAATTATGTTCTGAATTATCTTATGAATGTGAATTTGATTGTGTTGATTCCAGACTTTGAAAGTTCAAGGCGTTTGATGCATGAATGAGATATTGGAAGTGCTCCTTGTATATGAATCTGATTGAAATAAGTGTACTCAATAATTTTGTTGAATGTCGGACCAAGGTCTGATGATAAATGCATTCTGAATGTGAACATGAAATCATGTGATTGATTGAGAATATGAATGTGAATGTGATGCATTCCATTACATGAACGTGTTAACAGATAATGGTAGTTGTGACTTGAGTAGTCACTAAAAATGAGCTTAAAGCTCATAGTATGATTAAGAGCCAAAGACTCACTATGTATAATGAGCCCTATATCCCCATCGGATAAGGGACAATTATCAATGAGCCCGGTATCCATAATGGATACGGAACAAACATAGGCATTCAATCACAACAACGTAAAAATCATAAATGAGTCTTATAAGCATTGCATATACATTTAAAATGTATGTTTGAATGATTGAAATTTACCTTTGACTTGTATTTCAATGAGAATGTGGAAATTGTGAACAAACTGTTATGTAATGCTCCATGATGATAAATAAAATGATGTGAATTATGTGGATATATGATGTGATGTATTATATGATTTGAGTGAACCATCGAGGATGGTTACCTCATTGAGTTCGCAAAATTCACCAAACTTGCATCCTTATTTTTCAGGCTCAGAGGAGTTACCCCTTAGACAAACGGGAGTCTAACCACTGCATTCAGATAAAAGATAATGGTCAGGATCAGTTCACGGCTGCATATGTATTTCATTATTTTGTATCAAAATGTGTATTCACAAATGCTATATAATGTGTATATGAATGATTTTTTAATGTAATGACATTATGACTAAAATGTTTCGTATCTGAAATGGGCCCAAGTGACTAGTGAGATTTTGATGAGTTATATAATGATTGTAACTCTTGTGATTGAAAATGTTTATGAATAAAACGAGCCGAAATTGTTTATTGATTTTTCGCATATGCGTGTGATGTTTTGAAAATTTTGAAATGAGCTTTGATTGATTGACTGTTCTAACATGTCACCCTTGTAGAGCATGTTCTCGAATACCATCAGTATGTTCAGGGATATGCCCTATGAGAATGGGGTGCTACATAAACTTGTCTACTTCCAAACACCCAAGACCTTACAAAATTCAATGGCTTAACAAAGGGAGTGATTTGAAGTTGACAAAATGGGTGTTTGTTTCCTTTTCAATTGGGAATAAGTATCATGATCAGGTACTTTGTAATGTGATTATGATAGATGCATGTCATAACTTATTAGGAGATCCATGGAATTATGATTGAAAAGCTCAACATGACGGAGTCTTTAATTGCTACATCATTGAGAAGGATGAGAAAAGACTTGTGCTTGCGCCTTTATCTCCTTCTAGAGCACGTGAACTGAACATGAAGTAATCTAAAAGGGAGAATCTGATTGCTGGGAAGAGTGGAATTATTCAAGAATTTATTGAATCGCAAGTAGTATATGCATTCGTTTTGAAGGAGGTCTATGAAAATCCAGTCAATTCTTACCTACTAGAACTTAAGCCTATTCTGGATGATTATGCTAAAGTATTTCCCCATGATTTACCTCCAGGTTTGCCTCCCATTAGAGGGATCAAAAATCAAATAAACTTAATTTTGGGTACACCTTTGCCTAACAAACCCACATATAGGTGTAATCCAAAAGAATCAAAGGGGCTTCAATGACAAATCAATGAGCTTATGGAGCGTGGATATGTGCGTGAAATTGTGTCACCATATGTTGTACCAGCTCTTCTTATGTCAAAGAAAGATGGTTCATGGTGGATGTGTATTGATAGTCATGCAGTGAACAATATTACCATCAAATATTTCTTTCTCATGCCTCGTCTAGATGACATGTTGGATGAACTCCATAAGGCTCAAGTGTTTTCGAACATAGAATTAAGAAGTGGTTACCACCAGACTCAGATGAGAGAAGGAGATCAATGGAAGACTGCATTCAAGACTAAGTATGGCTTGTACAAATGGTTAGTAATGCCCTTTGGTCTCACTAATGCTCCGAGCACATTCATGCGACTTATAAATGAGGTATTGCGCCCTTTCCTTAGAAAATTTATTATTGTGTACTTGGATGATATTCTAGTTTATTAAGTATATATACTAAGGACGAGTTCGGAGGACGACTGCGTAATCCATCCCAACCGTCCATTTAATCCAGCCGTTACATTCCCCCCGCTCTCAAAGTTCTAGAGATATCCCAACCGTCGATTTAATCCAACAGTTTCCTCTATTGTTTCTCCCCCATTCATTGAATGTTGTGCCTCTGTTTAATCTGACGCCTTATATGTGTTGGTTGCCCGTCTTCCATTCATTCATTTGCTTATTTCTCTCTCTCCGCCGTTTTCTTCCTCTGCAGCTTTCCGTTATCGATGTCTTCTGTCTCTGCTGAGTTCCTCGTTTCTGTCTCTCCGGCAGGTGTTTCTCTTTTGACTTTGGTAAGAATATTCATACCTATGGCTTTTTCCTTTTCTTTTTCCGGTTATTTAACCCGTTTTCGTCTTTGTGTTTTAACTTTATCCTTAATTTTTTTCCTGTTTCTTTTGTTTCTCTACAGGTGTTGTAGTTTCTCTTCGGTAGGTGTGGTATCGAGTTCCTATTTCGAGTATGGTTAGCTTTCCTTTTTCTTTTCTCCTCTGTTTTTGGTCCTTTTTGTCTTTTCTTTGTTAAGCTCTCGTTTTTTCTTTTGTTTTTCTCCAGGTGTTGTAGTCTCTCTCCGCCAGGTGTTTCTGTTTCGACTTTCGTAAGAATATTCATACCTGTGGCTCTTTCCTTTTCTTTGTGTTGTTACTTTTTCCTGTTTCTTTTGTTTCTCACCAGGTGTTGTAGTTTCTCTCCGGCAGGTGTGGTATCGAGTTCCTCTTTCGATCCTCTATTTTTGGTCCTTTTTGTCTTTTCTTTGTTAAGTTCTCATTTTTCCTTTTGTTTTTCTCCAGGTGTTGTAGTTTATTTCCATTCCTAGAGTCTCCTGACCGTCGTCGTCCATGAACTGCGACAGTTTGGCTTTCACGTTTGGTTCGGTTTTTTGGACGGAGTGGATAGACTGTGTCGTCGTCCATGAACTGCGATAGTTTCGCTTTCATGTTTGGTTCGGTTTTTTCCTATGTGTCTGTGTTTCTCTGCAGGTGTTGCAACTTCTTTCTTCTTTTTTCCTTTTTCCTAAATTTTTTTCCTTTTGGTTTTTTCTTTGTGTTGTTACCTTTTCCTTAATTTTTTTACCTTTTTCTTTTGATTGTTTCTCTGCAGGTGTTGCAGTTTTTCTCCAGCAGGTCTGGTGTTGAGTTCCTCTATCGAGTTTGGTGAGTTTTCCTTTTTCTTTCCTCTTTTATTTTTGGTCCTTTTTTAGTTTTCTTTGTTAAGTTCTCGCTTTTCCTTTTGTTTTTGTCCAGGTGTTGTAGTTAAGGAAATGAAAAACAGAAACAACACCTTTTAGAGGACTTGGATGAAGTGGGGATGAGATTGCGAGAGCCTCCTGACCGCCAGGTTTTCTTGTGTGTACAGCGTTTGAAGAAGAGACAATAGTGAAGCAGTTGAATTCTATAACTCGGACCTGAATGTGTCGACTTAGATACGAGGATATAAACGGATTGATCCAGACCAGGAAAACGTCTGAGAACAAAATGTTTAAGGGTTTGGAAGAACCTAGGATAAGGGTTATGTTGAAGATTTCACATGATAAGCTTCATAGAAGAAGTGTTTTTCTACATTCAACCGCGTCGTTTTAGTTTTGCTTTCCGCGTCGTCTTACGTATGTCTGTGTGCTTCGTTTTACTTTTAATAATTATGTTAATAAAAGAAAGTTTTACCTTTTATTAATATAATTATTGATTTAATAATTCAATCACTTCTTATCAATTTCCCCTTCTTAGCTTTCCTTTTGCTATTTCGGTTCGTCTTAGTTTTTGCATCGTCTTATATTTCTCCTTTCCTGTGGTTACCAAAATTTACCTGTTTTATACCAATCTGTTCATTGTATCCTTAATGTAGCAATTGCATTTGTGTGAAGCGAAATCTGCTGCATTAGAGGTTAATCAAATATATAATCATGTTATATAAGAAATATATGTAAAGCGAAACTGAGAGGGAAGAACAATTGAAAGTAAGACGGAGAAAAAGTTAAATTGAGACGAAGCCGAAAGAGAATTCTTAAATAAGACGAAGCGCTGTCATGTTCATTTCTACTTCCGTCTTACTCATGCAACCGCTTCGTTTGTTTGTCGCTGAAGGTATCTTTGCCCGATAGTTTTATAATATCTAATCATGAAACAAGGGAAACTTACCATAGAAGACAACGACGGCGGAGAGTTGCACAGGAATGCAAGGGCGGGGAGGTAGAGCGAGGCAGAGACTATAACGGTTGGATTAAATGGACGCTTTTCTGCATTCCGTCTGCTTTCAGTTTTGCGGTTTCGTCTACTTTTTTCGTCTTGCTTTCTATTTGTGGCTTGCGACTGACTTTCCCTCGTCTGTTTTCCTTTCGTCTCATTTTTGCCTTTGTTCCTTTCGTTTGGCTTTTGTTTCGCTTCCGTCTTATTTTCTTCTATTCGTGATTATTTGTTCTTCGTCAAGTCATTCTGACGAAACAAAAACTAAGAAGGA
>JAOSBM010000009.1:8982572-8993108 GCA_027568955.1 Erythroxylum tenue | reverse complement strand
AGATAGTGAAATCTCAGAAGGTTTTCTGAGGACTGGACGTAGCCCACGGTTTGGGGTGAACCAGGATAAAAACTGCTATGTCAATCTCTCTAAACTCTTATTACTTTGCAATTGTGTTTTAATTGTACGTAAAATATTAAACAGAATTGAAGTTAGTAATAATTCTGAATAGAACAATTTTAATTCAGAAAAGGGATTAACGAGAAAGATTATACAATTCAACCCCCCCCCCCCTTCTTGTGTATTGATTATCTTAATATTAACGTGTGATTTACTTCAAGAATGTGATGCTAGTGGAGTCGAAATTGGGGTTGTTCTTATTCAACAAAAACATCATATTGCTTATTTTAGTAAGAAGCTTAATGGATCTAAAATGAATTACTCTACTTATGATAAAGAGTTCTAAGTGATTGTTCGGGCTCTTAGTCATTGGAGTCATTATTTGCTACCTAAGCATTTCATGTTGCATAGTGATCATAAAGCATTTAGGCATATTAATAGGCATAAAAGACTTAATCCACATCATTCTAAATGGGTTGAGTTTCTATTACTTTCTGATTGAATTACAAAGATGGACGCTCTAATGTCGTAGCTGATGCGCTGTTAAGGAGGTAATCTATGCTTGCAATACTTAATTTAAGGCTCCTTGGCTTTGAAATCATCAGGAATTCTTATATGGGGATGAATAATTTGCTTAATTATTTAAACTTTGCAAAAATAGTGTGTAGGACTAGTCTGTAATTTAGGATGGTTTTCTCTTCAACGGGAATAAATTGTGTGTTCCCAAGGGCTCTTTCATAATTTATTGATTCACAAAGCTCATAATGGTGGTCTTGCTGGTCATTTTGGTTCAGAAAGACTTGTGAAATTCTTTAAGAACACTTATACTGGCCTCATATGATTGGTGATGTGCAATCTATTGTTGATCGGTGTAGTACTTGCCAAAAAGCAAAGAGTACTTTTCACCAACGACTTTACATACATCTTCCTATTCCAGAACAACCATGGGAGGATATTAGTATGGATTTCACTGTTGGATTACCTCACACAGTGTGGTAAGGATGCAATTATAGTGGCTGTAGATCGTTTCTCAAAGATGGCTCATTTTTTTGCATGTCATAAAACTGATGATTCTTCTCATATTGCTATTTTATATTTTAAAGAGAATATTCGTCTTTATAGGGTACCAAGAAGCATTGTTTCTAATTGTGATTCAAAATTTTTAAGTCATTTTTAGCAGACGCTGTGAAAATTACTTAGAATAAAGCTGTTATTTAGCACTACTCACCATCCACAAACTAATGCCCAAACCAAAGTTACAAATTACACCCTCGATGCCATGCTTCGTGGACTAGTAAACCAACAAAGATTGGGATTTAAAACTTACCTATACTGAATTTGCCAATAATATATATCTTACTCATGCTACTGGAGTATCTCCTTTTGAAGCTATTTACGGCGTGAATCCTTGCGTCCCCATGGATTTACTTCCTATTTCAAAGAAGACTGGGTGAGTATAGATGCAAAGGCCAAGGTAGAGACAATGAAGAATCTTCTTGAGCAAACTCACACAAAGATAAAGAAGGTTAATGAGAGTTACAAGGTCTGTGCTGATCATTTTCACAAGTAACTGAGCTTTTAGCCTACTGATCTAGTTTGGATTCATCTTCAAAAGGAAAGATTTCCAAGAAAAAGGAAGAATAAACTTATGCCTCATGCTAATGGACCATTCAAAGTGCTTGAACGAATTGGAGAGAGTGCATACAAAATTGATCTTCCAGGAGAATATGGAGTTTCTGCTACTTTCATTGTTGGTGATCTGTTTCCTTACTTAAATGAGGAAGATTTGAGGGCAAATGCTTTTCAATAGGGACAGAATGATGATGGGACACAAGTAGAATTTTTCTTTAGGCCATCATATTTGAATTTACATGATAATTTTGTGCATGAAGGTAATAGGTTTCAGAGTTTTACAAACAATGTAATATTTGGCTATACATGCGTGATTGCAAGTTTTGGATCTAAAACAAAGTGAAGACTTGTCTATTGGGCCTGAAATTTTAGGAGCATACAGAGGACACGTAAAATTAGTCTTCTATCAATTTTCATAATTTGGAATTTTCTACAATTTGTTTTAGTAGTTTACTTGGACACTAAGCCCGATAGCTAGAATAGGACATGGTTTTGCCTTTCCAAAATTATTTTCCTTATTCTTTCAAATCTTTAGTATGATTCCATTGTTTCTAAGTTATTTCCTAATAGTATTGTTTCTAAGTTATTTCCTAATAGTATTAGGAGTTTTCTTTCAGATCTTTAGGATTCCATATTATCTAGGTTGTTTCCTAATAGGATCAGGAGTTTTTTTAAATATAAATAGGGGTTATTAGGTGTATTTGTGTGTGTGTGATTTAGAAATAAAAGTTCAGAATTTTTCTTCACAAATTAGAAGTTGATTCCTTCGTTTTGTGTTGGTCTTTATGCCTGTATGGTTGGTGACACCCTTGAGAGCTTTATCAACCATTATGGTGCTTGGCTTTATCAATTATTGTGGTGTTCTCTTAGTTTTACCTTCAATTTTCAATATTTTCCTTTCATTCAAATTAACCTACTAACATCCTTTATTTTTATTCTACCAAGTTCAATTGGTGTGCCTAGTTTATTCATCAATAATAAAGAGCCAAGTCACAAGCTTTGGCCTTCAACTCCAGTAACTTCCTGTCAATATTTGTTTTGTACAAAAGCAACGATGTCCAAGTGCATAACTTTTATCTCATGTGTGTACTGTGGATTAATTAATAGTTGAAGATAAGAAAAAACACTATGGGCCCTTTGACTGAGTTCATTGGAGTAATTATCGCATAAATGGTTCATATTGTAAAAAACATATGTGCTTGCATGAGCATGACATGCATCATCCATATATTATGACCTTGCTTAAATTTAAACATTTATTTTGATATTATATAATCCATTGTTTGAAAGATCACTCCTGTACCATAGATGAACACTGAATATTATGGATATTTTTTTAGAGATTGATTGACATTTATTTAATTTCTCACCTAAACTCTTCTATCATTTCCATGCACTTGTATGTAGTTTAGCATTTAATATGGTTGTCTCATGTTTATTTTGAACCATATTTAGCATTTAATACTTTGTAGAAATTGTTGTGATTGATTTCACTTATTGTAATTACATTTAGTGATGGAAGGTTTGAACAAGATGAACAATTCCAATGATTGGGTGGAAATAAATGAAAAAGATGGGGTATAGAATGATATCATAGAGATATATTTAATCTTATTGATGATTGAAGAAGTTAAGAAGCAAAATCAAACGATTACTACCTTTTCCAAATCTGGTTGGAAAAATATTAATGTAGGTCTTCAAACAAAATTTAATAAAGAGTGTACTAGTATTTAATTGAAGAAAAAGTATAATGGATTAAGGGCTAAATTGAAGAATTTCAAAAACTTACTCAAAGAAACACGAATCGGTTACAACTTCTATACTAGTGAAGTTAATACTACAAATGAATGTTGGGAAAATCTATTTAAGGTAAACATATGTATTTTTTATTAATATATCATATTATATAATATTTATTCTCATGTTTCTTTTTCATCATTATAGGTGTATAAATTGGCTCACAGATTTAAGAAAAAATTATGCAAGGAATTTTCAGATGTGTCTTATTTTGGAGATACTACTGTAACTGATATGCATGCACATCCATCAACTAAATCTCCATCGAATAGTACAGAAGAGGAATATAAAAATAATGGTGAAGATTGCTCATATAATGAAAAAGGAGATCAAGATATAAGTTCTTCATCAAAGAGAAAGAAATCTCCTAAGAATAACAAGATAAAGAAGACACATTCTAAAGGTCTTGCTTATAATTGGTGAACAATCAAAAAGAATAATGATTTACTTGAAAAAAGAATGAGTGAAACATCATCTACTGCAGAGAATAGATCTCAAGGGTCTAACATAATGATAGAATGCCCAAATTCCTTAGATGAATTGGGTGTTAATGGTGTGCAATATGGAAAACCTGTAAAAGTTTTACATGATTCTCCACTTCATAGGGATATTTTTATGAAGATGACAAAAACAAGGAAACCGGATTGGATATGTCAGTTCAGTTATATTTTCATGTTATTTCATAGTAAATACTTATTAATTAGACACTTTTATATTAAGCATTATTCCATAGCTTGGACATCTTAAGTTTATGTGTTGTATTAATGTTTGACTTACTATTGTATCTATATTTTGTATGAATATTTTTGGTTAATATTCAATTAAACCTTTTAATTGAATATTTTATTAATTATTTAATGTTGGCATTATAGATACATAAATTTCTTATCATATTCTAATGATGAATTGAAGAAGGGAATCATTATTTCCCCAGATGAGAATAAATATTTTCATTTACAAAAGCAACCATGTAGAACTTCTGTTCTACTAGGTCATGATTGGATATTAGAAGCTTTAAATGCAAATCCTACAAGGATTTATGAAAACTTAAGAATGAGAAAGATAATCTTCTTAAACTTACATGATGAGTTGAAGAGTTTAGGAGCCTTAAAGGTAACAAGTCATTTGGCTGTGGAGGAAAAAGTAGAAATTTTCTTGATGACTATAGAGCATGGTGAGACAATAAGAGACAATGCAGAACTCTTTCAATAGTCAACCTAGACAATTTCGAAATACTTTTGCAAAGTCTTATATACAGTTAATTGTCTTGTAAAAAGAGTCATTACTCACCACCCTTTACTAATACACCTCCTGATATTCAACGTAATTCAAAATTCTTTCTATATTTTCAGGTACATTCATATATTTAATTACTATTTTTATTGTGTCCTTATAATTAAAAATTATTTTTTAATTTTTAATCTTGTATAGGAGCAATAGATGGTACACATATTGATACACATGTTCCGATCAATAAACAAATACCATACAGGTGTAAAAGAATTAATCTAACCCAAAATATTATGTGTTGTTGCTCATTTAACATGTATATTAGATATGTAATGATTGGATGGGAAGGTGCTACAAATGACTCTCTAGTTCTTGTAGAAATAGTGACAAATTCAGCGAATTAATTTCCTATACCTTCACAAGGTATTATATTATTTTAAATAAACATAGTAATTATGATTCATTTTTAATATCTTGGTGTTAATATTATGTTCTTTATATGTTAGGTAAGATCTATTTGGTTGATCCAAGCTATAACAATATGCCTGAATTTCTTTCACTATACCGAGGTGAGAGATATCATTTGTGAGGTTATAAAGGAAAAGGAAGACCTCAAGATCCACAAGAATTGTTTAACTACATGCATTCTTCATTAAGAAATACTATTGAAAGATGTTTTGGCAATCTAAAAGTAAGATTCCTTATAATTAAAAGCATGTCGAGTTATGATATCAAGAAACAAAATATGTCGTTATTACTTATGTTATACGTAATTATATTATAATGTACGGACATAGCGATGAATTATTTAACAATTGTGTTAAAAATCAAAAACAAATTAGGGAAAGTGAAAATGAATATCCCAGTTCTCAAATGGAGTTTAATATCATTCTAACACAACTTCGAAGTATGTCTTGAAAGCGAGATGAAATTGCTAGACGAATGTGGAATGATTATATTAGTTATAATTGATTTATGTTTCTTTTTGTAAATGACAATACTATTATGTTTTGAAGAATTATGATATGATGGACATCTTTTTATTGATTAGAATGACTTAATATAATTTTCTAATTTATAAAATTGTTTTATACAATTAATGTGTAATTTTTTAATTATATTAACTTGCATATATTTTAATTTTAGATATAATGATAATTAATTAATTTAAAAGAATAATATATTATATTAAAATTATTAACATAAGAGTATAATTATAAAAATAAAAAGAAGATGATAAAACCAAACATATTTTTTTAAAGTTTTTTATTACTAATCTCAACCTAACAGGTTTTTGTTTTTAGTTTTTATATTAGAAATTTCATCCAAACAAGTTTATACTTTTTAATTAAAAACATAAATCAAAAACTAAAAACTAAAAACCACAACAAAAAAATAGAAATAAAACTAAACGACCTCTAAAATAGTCAATTTAGAAACGTAAAAATCAACTTGTCTCTAGCAAGTCATTTTTCACCTTCTCAATATGGCCAGTCTATAATCGTAAAATCATTAGTTTGAACCCCTCGAGTAGGTATCCAAACGTGTTTTTTTTAATCAGAATATGACCTTCCCATGCGCTTGACCCTCACTTTGTAGATTATATATAGACTAATCCAATCTAGACTTATTCAGCTAAGCTAAACATTATATGCAAATATAACAATGACATTCAACCATATGAGTAAGAAGTAAAATGAAGACTTTTGAAAACATATTTAGAATAGCCCACTTAAGTAGTTTTACGTGTATGATTAGAATTTAAAAGAAAAAGCATTTTGGGAAATGAAAAGGGACAACTTTCGTGTAGGATTTTTTAACTAAATAAATGATAACTAATAACCAATAGAATAATGACACAATAATTATTAAAATTTCTTTTGTTAAATTAGAAGATTTTATACGATATAAAAGTTATGTACATCATTAGAGACTACTCAAGCAGCGATCTCTTAAGGCACTCACAGATAACTCATTTGTTAGCTACCCACTATCCCTATCAATAGAGTCTAGTTGAAACAAAAGGTCCTTTGCTACATAAAGGGACCAACCAAAGATATCTTTGGAAGCTACATCATTTCCTTACTTCTCACCCACACATCCAACTCTCCATCCAAATCCGCAAAGAGTTACCACAACTTAATAGACTCATTTTATTCAAAAACAAGAACAAAAATCTACAATCCATGCAACACAAACATAAGAAAGCTAAGTTCATGGTAACTAAATTGAAGGATTTGTCTTATGCTAGGAATAGCTTCACCTCAACTTCCAGTGCCAAGATTGGATTGCTACCTTTCCTTCAGCTTACCTTGAGGAAACAAGACGAATTGACTAATGATGTTTCTTGTGCAAACCTAGAATCCCTCCGTAGGTGATGGTTTTCCAACTATTGAAGTCAGTGTACTTTTTACTTGCATTCAACTTATCTGTTCCGAATAAGACCAAATTCCTTCCAATTCCGTATTTGCTGATTGTATCTAAGGTGTTTCCTGATCCTATCCTATCTGTTGCTGTGGAGTCTAAAGGTATGTTGGAACTCCAACTAACCTCCTGTCTGCTCTTCAAATGTTGACACGCATGCTGTTGAGCCAATTGATATTCCTGAGCTATCAAACTTGCAGAAAAAATGTTAGTGAAATAGACACTTATTTAATTACCTCCTCTCGGTGTTTAAGCTTTGATGTTTCATAACTTGGGAGATTACTCTGAAGTACACACTCCCAACATCCTTGGCTTCATCTTTGAAAGTTCTAGCATTCCTTTCAGACCAAATATGGTACAGTAGTTGATAGAAGGATTGGGAAAATAGTAATGTCTGAAGTTCTTGTATTGGAAGCAATATTAAACCAAGTGAGAATAGAAGAAAGGTTTGGCTAGTTAGGGTAGTGTAAATGAAAATCTGAGAGGCTTTGGTCTCAAACTGATTTAGAGAATGTATACTTAAAAAACAAGTGGTCAATAGTTTCATTAGCCAAAATACACAAAGAATAGTGGTTAGGAGTTTGGAGGTAGGAAAGTTTGTCCTGAGTTTGTAACTTTTGAAGAAAAGCAAGCCAATGGATAAACAACACCTAGATCTACTACGTTTAGACCACACTAGCTTGTTCCAAGGAACTTCCTGTAAAGGAGTTCACAAGAAATTATAGGCGGAATCATTAGTATACTGTCTTATGGAAACTGCTAGCCATTCCAAACAATCATGTTGGGAACTATTTGGTTGATGTCGAGGTATTTCAAGGTTTCTAATGTACTCTATGGATTCGTCTTGCCATCTCTACTCATCATGATTGATAACTTCTGAGACTCTTATTGTCATTGGAAGCTCCGAGTCATTGATCTCTCTCGGTGAGGAGAAGTTCTTCAGGATTCTTCTCGGGTGCCAGGAATCCTGCTATAAAAGAGTAGATATACCATTGCCAATCATAAATCTGAATTGGTTCATCATTTTGTCCCTCACAAGTAAAATTTTTCTCCAACTCCAAGAACTACTATAGGTTGGTTGGGTATTTCAGAAGTTTTTCCTTCTCAGCATAATGGTATGCACCCATTTTACCCACAGAGCCTCCCTAGCTATCTTCAAACAAATTCCAAATCCGTTTCCTTAATAGGACTTGATTCCATGTGGTCAAATGTTTCACTCCTAAACCTCCCTCCTTTTTTGGTCAACTAATGTCACTCCACTTAACCTTAGCATGAGATTTCGAATCAACCTTCCCAGCCCATGAAAAATTCCTAAGCTTCGTCTCTAGTTAAAAGATTACTATTAAATTATAATAATCTTTTAACTAAATAAAGGACAACTAATAAAATTGTAACACTTGGACTTAACCAATATAACTAAGGCACGTAGACCGCCAAAATAAATAATTGTCTGAGTTATAGCAATTCCAAGTAACAAATTTAATGCTTGTGAGAAGTTGCATTATCTGACAAACCAGTAAACCTCGTGAAATTTCAATAGCACGGTCGAGAAATATGGGGGATGCGTGAGTGTTGTTTTCAGTTCTTGTGCCACCAAGCTTATCTGATCATGCTCATAAATATACTCAACCGGACGGTGACTAAAATGCAATAAAAGGAACTCATTGCTCCGGCTTCTAGCTAAAAAGTAGCGAACCATTATATGTTAATGAATAACAGTGACACCTTGAATGAAATTCAATAGACATTGGTTGCGATAAAAAGATTTCCTCAGGTGGCTAATAGTCAGACGAAGGGATGCTAATCTATAATTTTCGTGGTTTGTTATGATTATTTAACTCCACGGACATAAGAAGAACATCAGGATTTTCTGTTACGATTGATAAACAAATATAATTCAGATTTATATGAAAACTGGAGAAAAGATGAAAATCCTACTTACACGACAATCCATCCAGAAATCTGATTCATATCTGCAAATTATTCTGCGTATGTATAATATATAGATGGAACCAAATTCCACATCGTTGACAAGCTTCTGCTACTTGACATGGTCTCGGAATATTTTCCAGAAATTCCCTGCCTATTAAATAAAATGGGCTCTCACCCTCTCCATTTACTTGGGAAGTCTTTCACCTTTCTCCCATCTTCTATTCTTCAGTTATATTAATCAAACCAATGGTTTTGGGAATGAATCAAGCACCCAATACAAAACAGAAATTCTAGTGGTGGAAAGACGAGAGTTTTCGAGAGATTTTCTCCCTTCCCTTTCTATTTTTTTTGGTAATTCAGAAAAATCAAATTAATAATCAAAATATATACAAGAAGGTTCATAGATCATGCCGCATAAGTTCCCTTTCTAATTCCATATCCGAGACCATAAGACATACGCCATGGAGTTCTTTCTGACATGGCAACTATGTATCAAAAAAATGTCCAAGTAAACATACTTTGTTGGCCAAATCACATATCCTAATAGAGGTTGCAAGATTATCCTAATCTGTTAATTTTTACTAGGATGTTTTATTCAACTGTAAAAGGTACGAAAAGAAGTAGATTTAACAGCAACTCTATGACCATGCTAAATTAATGCTTTCTAGCCATTTGGTTGTGACATACAATGCTGGAAAACTAATCCAAGCAGCATTATCAAGTAAATCGTGAGTCAAGTCTACCCAACAGAGCATTCTCATCCTCATTAAGTATATATACTAAGGACGAGTTCGGATAGACGACCACGCAATTCATCCCAACTGTCCATTTAATCCAACGGTTACATTCTCTGCCTCCATCTCTGAAAGTTCTGGAGATATTTTTCATTGAATGTTATGCCTTTATTATCATTGCTATCTGTTCATTAAATGTTGTGTCTGTCTCTTTATTATTACTCTCCCTCTTCCATTCATTCAGTAGCTTAACCTCGAGTTATGCAAAGGTTTCTCTCTCTTTCTTTACCTCTGCGCCCTTGCCTTCCTGTGCAGCTCTCCACCGTCGATGTCTTCTGTCTCTGGTGAGTTTCCCTTGTTTTCTTTTCCTTTTTGGCTTTGCGTTTTTTTCCTTTGACTTTCATTCACGTTTTACGGTGTGTATAGATGGCTTATCCTTTTTGGCTTTGCGTTTTTTCCTTCGACTTTCATCCAGGTTTTATCGTGTGTACAGATGGCCTACGACTTTTTTTTCCTTCGACTTTCATCCAGGTTTTACCGTGTGTACAGATGGCCTATAGCTTTGTTTATTGTTCAACACAGATGGTTGGTAAGTTTTGGTTTTTCTTTTTGTTTCTCTGCATCTGTGATAAGTTTTCCTTCTTTTTTCCTTTTTTTGTGTTGTTATGCAGGTGTTGTAGTTTCTCTCCGACAGGTGTTTCTCTTCCGACTTTGGTAAGTATTCGTT
>JAOSBM010000009.1:8928892-8941753 GCA_027568955.1 Erythroxylum tenue | reverse complement strand
GTTTAGGGCATAACCCCCTCATCTGACCTCCAATCGAGGTGATTCTTGGACCATTGGTTTCCTAAGATACATATCTTGTTCCTTTAAAAATTTGGAAACATTTGGAGATAAATTGAGGAAATTGGCTCTAATGCATGTGAGTGATCGGTTTTAGCCATAGGATTGGAGTGTGTGCACTGTTTGGTACTTTGTGCATATCTTGAGTTATACAACTTCAATTGAAGTGAATTCTTGCTTCAAGTCGAACTATAACTTAAGGTTACTATTTCCACGAAAAGTTAACTTATGATTTGATGTATGACAAGTGCACGCTCACCACCTATGTGGCTTGACGGTTAATGATCCTTCAAGAGTTTAAGCTCAAGTTTATATCTCATTCCGTTGGGCTCCGGAAATGGGGTCCAACACTTAGTGTGTGTAGTGGGTAAATCAATGTAACAAGTTTCTTGGGATCTCAAGGCAAGTCAATATCAAATATAACTATGCAAGATAAAAGAGATTCAACAAGATCGTAAATAAACATATATGAGACTTCATATATTTAAGCTTAAGGTTCTACATCAATAAATCCCAACAATACAATGAGTATCCAAGACTTGATTAAACTCTAATCAAGAATGTTTAACTATAAATTACAAATCCTAAACATAGGAATTCATAAATAATAGCTAAGTCACTCCCCTTTGAAGTCCATTGAACTCAAGCCATTGTTATATCTTCAAGAGGAGAGAATTGCCTAGCCACGCATAACTCTAGGAGACTTCACAATCGAGGGCCCACTGGAAGCATCTATGGTAGCAGTTGACCGTGGAAGGAGCAGAAAAAAATGGTGTGGATGAGAGGTGATGTTCAGATTGTAGAGAGAGTGAGTGTCTCCTTAGAACTTGAACTGCCAGCTCCTTTTTTTGCAACTTAACCTAAAATAGGCAGGCTTTTTTACAAACCGGGTTGATAGGTCGGTTGCACAGTGGGTAAACTTTTAGAAATGGCTCGAGTAATTGAAAGTTCGCCGCGACGACTTGATGAGTTTGCCGCGGTGAACTTTTCTCGAAAGATTTTACTTGGAGTTTTGGTTTCTTAGCCGCTGCAACATAATTAATTCACGCCGCGGTGAAATTTTCCCGAAAGGTTTCTGCGTGAATTCTTCATACTGTTTCGCCCCGACGAACTTCCTGTTCCCTTATTGACTTATTGACTTATCATTTTCAGCCTTCCCTCTTTGCCTCTGCTTCTTTTTGAGTCTCCTACAATAAACAATGGTAGTTTGTAGTGTCAATTGTTCTAGAGAATTAATTTAGTGCAATTGCTAATTATTTGTGACAAATTTTCTCTCAAACTATATAAAGTAAAGGCAAGCACTCAAGAGTCAAATTAAGCATAAAACCTGAAAATAAGAGTCAAGAAGTGCAATAAAAACCATTAAAATGTCACCAATTTATATAAGAAACTTGGGTTCAATTAGTAGTAAATTCAAGAAATTTATTTAAATAGTGGAGTTATTATCTAGATGATTTAGTTATATTAAAATTTAAATCAAGATTTCATATTCCATACTAGATACCAAAAAGATTACCACAACAAATATTAAGATGTTAAGATATTAGCCTTTATGTATGAGATGTACCTTATTGTATATACAAGAATAATTATAGTTTATTAGACTAGATAAACATAGAAGAAATATTTTAGGGATTGATTAAGTTATTACAGGAATCTGTTATAGTTTTTCTTAAAATAGAATTCTATCAAAAGTATAATTGTATTTGTATATATTGCAATAAAATTGCAGTTTTTATTTACCCTAAAACATCATCGTTTTACACATTTTAAATGTAGTAGAGGTTATTATGTCAAGTGATAGATATTGTAATTAATCATATCATAATTAAGAAAATATTTTATTGCAAAATTGGATCAATAAGTGAGTGCATTATAATAAAATTAGGAATGCCACTTTAACACTAACAATTCTTAATTTCACATGGTATATAATATCATCTCACCGAATTGTATTTAATTGGATTTCACAGGTGATCCTTGGTAAACACCTCAAATGAAAGAAAAAATGATTGTGAAAATATAGTGTTTAACTATGTTGGGAGATAAAGACACAACTTTCCAAAAGATCAACCAATTATTAACGACAAGAAAGAACTCTCTTTATTACAGTAGCAGAAAAATGTGAAAAGAAACTAAACGATGAAACAAACACCAAGATTTAACATAGAAAACCATCCAGTATAGATGGAAAAAATCATAGGAAAACCAATTAATATATCCACTAAAATCAATAAAGATTTATAAGAAAAGTTTATCTCTCACCCCTCCATAAAAAGAAGTTGTCTCACAAAATTTCAAGATTGAAACCAAAGATTATATCACACTCAAACTAATCTAAAAACAATCAAACAATAATGAGAATCTAACCCTCTTTGCCCTCTCTTTGTTTTTCCTCACTTTTGAATGTTATGGCCACATTCTCTATCTTAGATGTGGAGCAAGGCTATATCAAAGTCAGAATCCTAACTGAATTCAACTAGTTAGATCACATCTTATCTCAATTAAATTATATCACATTATTCAATAAGATGACATCTCCATCATTTATCTACGTCATAACTTGCAAGATCTATCTAGGAATGATTATTATCTTATCCTAATCGTGTCATCCAAAATTTCAAAATAGGGTTGGAGTCTTAACAAATTGATCATGCCTTAAGGCATCAAAAGACATTATTCTAAATTCCTGTTAGTGCTGACTTGTTTTATGTCCTTTATGCATTAACAAATGGAATGCACACTATTTTAGAGCTTCTGGACTATTGGAATTTCATGCCCATGACACTTTGACAGCTCATTTGAACCCTAAGTTTTTCGTATAAAAACATTGTTTTGTGACGATAGAACATATGTTTCATTTGGGGGAATTGTATTTGAGAGTGGAGTCTCAAGTTTTGAAAAGAAAGGGACAAGGCTCCATTCCTTTGGAGATCGATGGAGAGCTAGCTTCCCGATGCCAAAGAACCCGATTGAGCATTTCTTTCATTGT
Organism: Erythroxylum tenue; assembly: GCA_027568955.1. Classification (NCBI taxonomy): domain Eukaryota; kingdom Viridiplantae; phylum Streptophyta; class Magnoliopsida; order Malpighiales; family Erythroxylaceae; genus Erythroxylum; species Erythroxylum tenue. Next base: position 8,938,704 of record JAOSBM010000009.1, on the reverse strand, counting down.
TTTTATTATTTTTTCTCTCTTAGGGATTGATTATGTTATCCTATTTCTATTGTTTGGGTGTTGTGTAAAAATGATTGAATGTTCTATTTGATTGTTTTTTTGTATGAACCAACTGTTAGAATTTCAATATAATTCGAAATTTTTATTTTGAGATTTGTTTCTAGCAACTAATAGTTTCGAATTATTAGGGATAACTTAACCTAAGTTAAATGACCTGAGCGTACGTGGTTGTTGCCTTGATTAATCTGCTTTCCTAACTCATAATGCAGCTGTCCAATTAACTATAAAGAGTTTATTGATGGTTTGGTTTAATTAACGAGCTCTTCTTAATTAAACATGATCTAGAGGAAAACAGGGGTTAACAAAGCTTATTGTTAACCTATGATTAATAGTTGCTAGGAGAGGTATGAGAACAACAATTCAATAAAGTATGTCTAACTGTGTGTAGGTCGAGATTGAACCAATAACCTGGTCCTTAACATATTCATCACTTTTCTCATTTTTAAATGTTTTCTTTAATTTTTTTCGTTAGCTTAGTTTCATTTTATTTTTTTATTTGAAAATCAAACCAAAACCCCCATAACCTGAACACCGATTGATTTCATTTCAAAAGTTTTACACACTCTCTACGGGATCAACCTAAACTCACCGATGCTGTAGCTATAAGTTTAGTTATTTTGAGTATTGTTACAATGCGCTATGTCAATATTGACACCGTTTTCAGGGAGTGTGGTGTTTTAGTTTTTAGTTTTTAGTTTTTATTTTAATTAGTTTTTTGTACATATATGTTTATAATTAGTTTCTTTTCAGTTATTTCATGATCTTTTCACTTTTTTGGTTATTAAAAAATTCATAAATGGAAGTAATTTTTTCTATAACTCATATTCCCAATCTTATAACCAAGTTTGGAATGATTATACTAAATTTAGTTATGGATGGGATAATCAACAAAATTACTTCCTTGATAGTTTATGGGGCACACAACAATTCCTGTATAGACCAGAAGCTTCTTATTGCAACTCAGGTATATCCCTGGAAGATTAGTTAGATCTCTTGCTATTAATACTCTGCAATTTTAGCAGGAAACAAGATCTAGAATCCTAAACTTGGTAAGCCAGATGGGTTAGATGATGAATGCTATTAACCGCCTAGAACCACAAAATGGAGAGATGCAACCATCTCAACCTGAGATGTACCCAAGGGACGTTAGTGCAGAGACCTTATAGAGTGAAGAGGAGCTTGAGAATCTTGAGAGAACTACTCAAGGAATTGCTTGTGAAGAAGAAGTTAAGGAGAAGCTCAAAGCAGAAAATGAAATATCATTTAGCTCAGAGGTAAATGATATTTCATTTTCTGAGAGGTAAATGTTGAGTCCCTTATTGTTGTTAATATTAACCCTTCACCTTTACATAAAATATTGGAGAAATTAAATAAAGTGGAAAAAGGTGAATAGACATTTGAGATATTCCAAGAGTGCGGGGACTCAATAAAGATTGAGATTCTAAAGATAGGGTATATACTAAAAATTAGAGGTCATCAACTAAGACCCTATCCTGAACAACCTCATGTAGAGAGAGCGTAGACTATGACACCAGAATATCATAATTTCATCACCTGAGGAAAACAAGGAGTTCAGCAAGTGACATTAAACAAAGGCTCTTCTTGGGAGGTAACCCAAAGGAAGTTCATTTCTTTTCTTTACATTTTCACATTATTTTTATATGAATATGTTCTTTTAAGTTTGTTTGTTCTTACATGTTCTATTGCTTTTAGGATTATATAGTCATGATTAGAGAGTGCATTGACTAGAAGAATCCATGGCAACTTTAGCTCGATCGAGGTTTCTTGTTTGGTGAGGACTCCCTCCCTCGTGAGATGCGCGTCTGGATGTCACGTTGGACGTCGGACACGCGACTCATCTGGGTGGGGTTCCAACACTTTTGCTCTTGTGATTTGTCAATATGCATTATCTTTAGAAGAGTAATGACTAGTGGTAGAAAAAAGCCAGTGAGATTTAGAGCCTCATTAGACAAACACATCCATATTAGTCTCGTTGTCTTTTATTTATATGTGAACTTTATGACATGTACATCCTAACCCTACTTTGATTTTTTATTCAACACCACATTTTTATCACATGCATTAGCATAGAAATGATGTAGGCATTCTTTGTTTCATAAGTTACATTAACCAAATAGCTCACCTATTGACATGATCTTTCCCTTGTTAAGCCTCCTTAAGTTTTATTAGCCTTTTTTTTTGTGCTAACCGCATTATATGCTTTAAGCCTAACCAAATCTCATACCTATGTAACACCCCCTATGTGGAACTTGCAACCACTCACATATATGACAACCAAATTACTGTACAAATAGTCACATTATACATTTCTATTCATTTATAGGGACTGTCATCACACATTTTCCTATTCAATGCTACATATATATGTATTACAAAATTTCACATCATTTAACATTATCATTGAAAAGTAGTATTACATCTTTATATTTACATGTTAATCTAAATGGAAAACATATAATTTCCTTTATTAAATATACAACCATTCTTTAATCAAAAGACATATCCAAATGTACTTTTACTCCTAGCTGTTGGCCTTGTTCCCTATAGATGTTCCATGTACCTCACTCTTATGACCTAGACCTACACAGATTAACCTCGGGCTAAGCTTGAAAGCTTAGTGGGGAAAATACTTAGTTTAGATGACCACTCACAGCAGTCATCTACCAAGCACACACATTTAGAAATGTCACAACTCACATACTAGAAATTTACCTTCAAAAGTCAAACATTAATATTTAGTGCTCTTGTAAACAATGATGGCATACTTAAGCAGAATACATAATGCAATATGATTCAACTTACTATCCATATGTCGAAAATGCGCATTTATAAGCCAAATATTGATATTCAATGCTTATTGATATAAAATATCAATATAATTGCACATCATTATAGTTCATCATTACAATCAATACAAATGCTCATCAATGCCAATTATTCATGTATTCATGTATTCATGTATTCATGTTGTATTTCTTATTTATGACTACTAAGTTTCCTTTTTGTGTTAAGCCTTACTATGGGTGTAGATAACGGGTGCTGTGGATATCCAAAGATATTAAACTGTGGATATGTGAAAGACTGTGGATACTCGAAAGTATCAAACTATGGATGCTCGAAAATATCAAACTGTCGATACCCGAAGGTATTAAACTGTGGATACATTGTAGTCTCAAATGAAGAAACCATTGGTGTCAAACTGTAGCAACTTCACTATAACCCTATAGGCATGCCTATATATCCACAACCAAGAAAATAAAGCAGGTACTATAACATTTCCTTTAACCATTTACAAATTTCATAATTCATATATTAACAAATCATATGATATACATTTCAAGTCATAAAATATGTATTTGCGTTCATACATGCAAGTCATGGCTTGCCACCATTAGAAGGGTATCAAAATCACACTTGTATATTCATACTATATACATATGAGGAATTAATATACAAACAAATCATTTATATGCATGTAAGTTTTCTTTGGAAAGCATTATGCTCAATCTTAAATTCCAATGTTCAATCACCCAATTCATATGTGGTAAGTCCTATTTCATTTAATTCTAGGTGTTTGAAAAGTTTCATATACATCAAAAAGATTCATATAAGATTCTATAAAAATAAAAAAATGAAAACAAACTCAAAATAGTGCAATTCAGGCTAAGCCTACGTTGGTATAAAAATAAGCAACCAATCAATCCAGAAGCAAATCACATGACATACTACAATTTTTCCTTAATATGAATATAGAAAAAGTTTGAATTAGTTGAGGTCTTCTAGATTTTTGTTTTCCTATGTCTTTAGTTTCCATATAACCAACAATCAGACCATTTGAATTTTCCAATCATCAGATATAAACCAAATATCACAACCTACTCCAAAACAAGGGCAACATTAGGTCCCCATTTTTGAGCTTAATTTCCCATGTCATAAAGCCAGAATTAAGTCAAATTATCTTCTAGATATTTCTATTTATATCTCTTAGATTTCATATGAAACTGAAATCACTCAATTTGGAGGTTCGTAGGTTGACTTATGACTCAAACAATGTGATTGGTTCAATAAACCCTACACAGAATTCCACTACACGATACTCTCTTTTCATATCCAACGAATTCTATGTAAGATAACACTAAAATAACACCAAAACATCATCCCAACAACCAATCCAATTCCAAATGATTTTTTTACACATTCAAATATACACAAATACAGAAATAAACTAAGTGAAGTCCCAAACCTCAAAATTGACAAAGTAGGTCTTCTATTGCCTTTTCTTCCCTTCCTCTTTGGCTTTGCTTGACTCACCAACTAGAAACATCACAAATACACATCTCAAGGCTTTATTTCTTACACTTCTCAATACACCCTAGATATGCTATAATTCTTTTAGGGTATATGTTGGGGCCTTACAACCTAAGCCTTAAAGCTAGTGGAGAATTTGTTAATTGTTAATGATTTTGGATGTACAAGAGTATAAGAGTGGGGGTATGCATATGTGTGGGTTGGTTATAATTATTGGGATGTTATTTTATGTCTAATCAATGAAATTCCTATGTTGATGTAGCTTCTTTCAATTTTCGAAAGAAAAGAAAAAGAAAGAAAGAAAAAGAAAAGAAAAAAAAGAAAAGAAAAGGAAACGAAAAAAGAAAATAATTGTTTAAATAAAAGTATCTAGGAAGAACGGCAACTATTTTGCAAAGTTATTTATGACAAAGTTATTTATGATTAATGTCTCTTCCTAAAGTTATATGGAATGGGTGACTTGAGTATAATGCATATGAGGTAGATGTTGCTTTCAAGGGTCACTCCTAATGGTTACAAAGTACTGTTTATGTTCAAATTTTGTGCGTGATATATACTTCATGTGGTTTATGGTTTGAGAGGTTGAATTTGAGCGAGGAAACATAGTTTTTGCATTCATCATGGTTGATGTACACAATTGTTAGTGAATGTTGGTTTTTGCGCTTGATGTTATATTGAGTGTTTTTTCTTGTTTTACTAGCTTTGATGGATTTGATGCTACATTACCCAAATACATCTCCCCTTAACCCTTGCCCACATTACAACCCTAAAAAGTCTTTTGAATCATGGTGATGTATGTGAATCTTAGTGGTGGGGAAATGAAATGATTTGCAAAGTTATGGAATGTCATGATCATGAATTATTTTTGAGTGTACCCATGAATATATCTTATTTAAACACATTTTGTCAAAGTCTACCTCTAGATTGCTCAGTTTCTACAGGTGACGAATTTTGATTGATCATGAGTACAAGCATTGAATATTGAGTTCTTGTTCTAGTTTTTGAAAGTTATTCCTCTTTACTTATGAATTATCTATTCTTGTGAAATATGGAAAATGAGTAAGTGTTTTTGGGCTATGATTTTGATTTTATGTTTTGCCCAAGGACGGCCAAAACCTAAGTGTAAGGAAAATTGATATGTGCTTAATTGATTATACATTTATTCTATAACATTTAGTGTTAATCCTATAAAATGCTTAAGACATTCACTTTAGTTCATATTTGGTTTTAGGTACAATTTGGAAGTGAAAGGGCTCAAGTAAGTTGAAAGCATAATCTTTGAGTCGTCTTCTTAAGATTCACACTTACTTGTCTTCATGGAATAAGAAGAAGAAGGATTAGAGGAAGTGGAGGCAATAGCATGTATGAAGATGATGATTATATTTTGAAAACGTCAAGATTAAGAGTGCAAGAAATGACTCATGACATGCATCATGTTGTAATTGTTGTGAATCATCTCTCACGACCATGAAAAAATTGACTCTTGCCTATGACAAGTGCATAGTGACAAGTATTCCATGGGCTTGACACTTTGACAGCTCACCTGAACACTAAGTGCCTGTTTGTTTTTGTTTTTGTTTTTGTTTTTAAATTTACTAAAAAATTGTTTGTTTAGGAGGTGTTTGGTTCCGTTTTATTTTTGGGTTTTTTTATTGTTGTTTTCATAAAAAATAAAACAATCCTTGAAAACTGGATTGGTTGAATTTTTTTTCGTTTTTCATTGTTAAAAATATTTAAAAAAAACTGCAACATTTTTTTGAAAATGTAAAAAAGACATTTTCGTGTGTTTTTAAAATAGGTTTTTATATTTCATAAAAACTAGTTTCCCTACGCCGACTGTATAATCTTCTACGTCTTCAGCCTCTTCCGCTGTTTCTCTGGTTATACCTACTACCTATTTGTTTTCGTTGTTTAAGTTATTTTTGTCACTTACGTTAAAAGGTCTCTGCATATAGAAATCAATGAAAAATCTATCATCTTTATCGTCTTCTTAGTCTCTGCGTCTTCCGCTATCTTTCGCAATTACTTCCGTCTGCAATTTCTAGGTTTGTTTTCATATCTAGTTATTTATGTTTTCTAACCCGTTGCTCGACAAATATTGTTATTATTTACGTTGAAACATAAAAACGTCCATCACCTTCTCTTCTTTGTATTCACGCAAGAAAATTGAAAGTTCTACTACAGTATCATGCATATGTTACTGTAACATAACTCCTCTTTTTTGTTCTCGCTTTCGTTTTTCCTATCCTTTATAGTTAGTAAAGAAAATGTAACACTTTCATTAACACTGTTTTGTTTCAAAGAGAGCCCTTCTTGTGTTTCTCACTGGACAGTGCTCAGGGATAGCTTTAGAACTACAAAGGTGTTAGGATCTTCATTATTGCTCCACCCATACTTGGCCATGAATGGTTTAGAAAAATAGTCAGGTGGATACGAAGAAAGACAGTCGTTCCTTGCATTATTACCCACGTTTAAGTCCCTCGTTTAAGCAATGTTATTTCAAAAGTTGAGGAGGCCACTTGTAGAGATACCAAAACAGAAAAGTCATAGAGCTGGTGTATGGAGAGAGTTGTTTCTTCACCTTAGTCTTGTGACTCATCACATATTGATTTGTGCCCTTGCAATGCACTTTTTCCAACAAGTTTTAGGCATAGACGTTGTTGCCTTGTATAGTCCCAGGATCTTCGAAACGACTGGCATCAAATCTTCAAGGGACTTGCTACTAGTAACTATAGCTGCTGGAATAGTTAAAACATTGTCAATTCTATTTACTACGTTCATGTTAGATAAAAAAGGATGTGGATCATTGCTTCTAAGCAGTGTTGGTGGTATGATAATGGCACTTTTACTTCTGTGTCATGCCTTACAGTGACTCACCACTTTGATACTAAGGTCTTATGGGCAGTTGGGATAAGCATTGCAATGGTATGCTTATACGTGCCTGCATTCTCTGTTAGGATAGGTCCTATGGTTTATGTGTATTACTCAGAGATTTTTCCATTGAGATTGAGAGCTCAAGGTGTGGCTTTGGGGATGGTAGTGAATAGGTTGATGAGTGGGACAATATCCATTACCTTCTATAATAACAATTAGTGGGACATTCTTTTTACTTGCAAGAACTGCTATGTTGGCTTTTACATTCTTTTATATATGTTGTCCTGAGACCAAAGGGAGGCCTCTCTAAGACATGGAAACGTTTTTTGGGAAGCTCTAGGGTTGGAGATCTATTTTGAAAGAAGAGAAGAAGAATAAGAAAGTTGAAATTTAAGGAGTTAGTTTAGTAAAACTCGGCCTTTTCGATACTGGAACAGGTAACTCCAAGATGGGAATGTTTGATAACATGTTTGCGAGTAATGACCAAAACCCCGAACTTATGAGAAACATAAAACATAAATATAGTGGGAGTTTAAGTCTGGTGCATGCAAGGAGTATGCCTAAATATGGTGGCGGGACAAGTGAAAGTGGGGACATGCACACTCACGATTTCCAATGAACTAATCATTTTCATTTAGTGTTTCACTTGTAACAACATGATGAAAAAGAGAGAGAAGGAACTTACATCTGCTTTGGTAGTTAAATCCTATGAACAGATGGAATAACCAAATAAATTGTTCCTATATTAGAGATTGGGGAAAAAAAGGAGTGGATAGAATTGTGAATGAAAGAGGAAGACATAGCTCACGTGTAGGATCAACGAGAAAAAGAAGGTAGTCGTAGCTAAATGAACAAAAAAGGACTAGTTAATATACTTGACACACAGAAAGTAAAAAAGCGATATCTAATATATATGTATATGTATATATGTATGTGCTCTTGATTTTAATACTTCTGTCTGTCTTTCTCTAAATTCAATTGTCCCCTCTGAATCGCATAAGCTTTGTTTTACATAAATACAAAAGAATGACATGCATCATGCATATATTATGACCTTACTTAAATTTACACCTTTATTTTTATTCTATCGTTTCCATGCAATTGTATACAGTTTAACATTTAATATCACTGTTGCATGTTTATTTTGAACCATATTTAGGATTTAATACTTTGTAGAAATTGTAGTGATTGATGTCACTTATATGTTATTACATTTAGTGATGGAAGGCTTGAACAATATGAATGATTATAATGATTGTATGGAACTAAATGAAAAAGATGGAGTATGGAATGATACTATAGAGATGTATTTAATCTCCTTGATGGTTGAAGAAGTGAAGAAGGGAAATCGAACGACTACTACCTTTTCCAAATCTGGTTAGAAGAATATTAAAGCAGGGCTTCAAACAAAATTCAATAAGGAGTATACTGATATTCAATTGAAGAATAAGTATAATGGATTAAGGGCCAGATTGAAGAATTTCAAGAACTTACTCAAAGAAACAGGAATCGGTTGCAACTCTTTTACTGGTGAGGTTAATGCTACAAATGAATGTTGGGAAAATCTATTTAAGGTAAAATATGTCTTTTGTTTTATTAATATATCATATCATATAATATTCATTCTCATATATCTTTTTCATCATTATAGGTGCATAAAATGAATCACAGATTCAAGAAAAAAGGATGTAAGCAATTTTAGACTTGTTTCATATTTTTGGAGATACTACTGCAACTAGTGTGCATGCTGTTGGGCACCCCGCCCTCGCAAGTCGCGTGCTTGACGTTCTAAGTGACATCCGAATGCGCATCCCACAAGGGTGGCTTACCCCCACCAATCAGTCATCATAATCAAACTCATTTCTCCTATTTCATAACAGATTTTGGGAAGCCCAACAATCTGGATTCATAACACGTGAACGTAATACCCTAACGGGTTATTTCAGCGAAATCTTATAGCAATCATCGATTCATCTTCATTCTCTGATACTATACGTTGTTGGGCACCCCGCCCTCGCAAGACACGTCCCCCTAAATGACATCCAAACACGCATCCAATGGATATATTATCAAACTTCATATATGATGTTCATTTTCATTTCATAATTCAATCACTCATCCTTTCCTTTCTAGCATTATTTGCTCCTATTATCGAATTCTCATTCACTTTAACTTGATACACTTTACTCCTCTTCTTTGAATCCAACTTCAATAATGTGAATATCTTTATTCCCAAACAAACTCATACCTTTGGTACTTTGATATCAACCATTCATTCACTAATGTTATTCCAACATTTCAAGATCACTCATTATCCAAACTCTCATTTCTTCTTATAAATTTCTCCAAATTTGCAAACCTTCGAGTCTATTTTCCATGAACATTATGACAAGGAAGATGAAATAATTTGATAACACTTTCTTCAAAAAAAATGTTCCCCATTGTCGTAACTTTGATAGCCCAAATGTTCCCCAGGCCTACAACTGAACTTGTGCAAAAGTCACTTTTTATTATCCCGAGGAGCTGCTACCATGGAATCCTCCATTACT
>JAOSBM010000009.1:8875867-8890192 GCA_027568955.1 Erythroxylum tenue | reverse complement strand
TTTTATTCTTCCTTTATATTTTTTTATATTCTCTTTTTTAACTGTTACATTAACATTATATAATAATCTAATCAATTAAATTCACAGGGTATTATTACTGCGCATTTGCGCAGTTATATTCTGCTAGTATTAAAATTGTTAGCAAGAGAATGGAGTTAAGTTGAAGTGTTATGTAAATAAAGCACGTAATAAAGTTTACATGTACAATCTTTCATTATATAACAATTCTACATAATTAACTATTGGATATACACAATATTTGATATTTTATTGGAAATAATTTATAATTTGTTTTTATTTTAAAAAATAAAATAAAAATTTGTATTTTTTCATTAATATTGAAGCCTGAAGGAAATAAAATAAAAATTTGTATTTTTTCATTAATATTGAAGCCTGAAGGACTAGTATTCTTTCTTGTCGTTTATCTCGTGTCCAACCTTGGTTTTGGGTTCTGATCTTTTAAATGATTTTATTCAGGTGGAATATCTGCCCCGTTCCTGCAACAGAGGCCAAAAGCCCTTTTCCGGCTTCGAACACTCAATAGTCTAATCCAAGTCTCTGCCGTTCTAGTTTTTCATTCTCTCTGCGCTTCCTTTGGTTTTTGTTTTCAAATAGTTTCTTCCCTTCTCTTCTTCGCCAAATCCCATCCTCTCTGCCTCGTTTCTCCTAATCTGACCCCCTACATATTCCCCAAAATCTCACGTAGGGCCGACTCATCTCATATCGTCTGCACGTGTTGCTCTTTACTTCATTGATCAGTGATTAGAGCTTCATTGTCTGCAGTTTCGATTTTTCTATATTTGCAACTTACCCCCACCCCTGAGTTTCAGTGAGAATGGCATCGGGGACATGGCAGCCACTTGAAGAAGGTGTAAGGGAAATCTGTGGGTTGCTGGAGCACCAAATATCTCCCTCTTCCTATTCGGACAAGTCTCAGATTTGGAAGCAACTCCAACACTACTCCCAATTCCCCGATTTTAACAATTATCTCGCTTTTATCCTTGCTCGCGCTGAGGTACCTCATGCTTTTTATCGGGCAAAAGTTTTGTTTTTTTAAGAGAAAGTTGCAACTTTTTTGGTGGGTTTCAGCGCATTTTTGAGGTGCTTGATGGGTTTTGAAGTTTAATTGGATTCCTTGGTTGTGGAGTAGTTGGTCTTCCGTTGGATGGTTTTGATCGGCAAGTTAATTTGGTTCTTGTTTCTGTTTGTGAACTGACCTTGACGGAGTTGGTGTGTTTCCTGTAATTTTCTGATTTTGGATTCCTCAAAATGAACTTCTTTTTGTGGAATAATTAAAAGGACAGCGGTAATGATTGATCCATAAGTAAGGTTAAGGAATATCTTATACTTGGTTTATCCTTTGAATAAGTAATGTGCAGCAATGGATGCTTAAATAGTTAAAAGAAAAAAAAACTCAGCAATGAAACTGAGTTCCTGTTTAAGTAATTGTGCCAGCAGTGAAACTGAGTTCATGTTTAACTGGCGAAATATTCTTTTGTAGAAATGTAAATATCATGAATAACATCTTTAGCTGCTATAATTTATACGGCTTCTAATCTTTGAATACACGGGGGAAACTTTTGAAAGGGGAAATCGGTGGAGATTCGACAAGCTGCTGGTCTTCTGCTGAAGAACAATCTCAAAACAGCCTATAACTCTATAGATCCATCACACCAACAGTACATCAAGTCAGAGCTGCTACCTTGTTTAGGAGCGGCAGATAAGAACATACGGGCAACAGTTGGGACCATTGTAAGTGTTGTTGTTCAATTGGGGGGAATATTGGGATGGCTTGAACTATTGGAAGCTCTTGTAGCACGCTTGGACAGTAATGATTTACATAACATGGAAGGTGCTATGGATGCCCTGTCTAAGGTATCTGCTTCATCTCAGAATGCCTGCTTAAATATTAGTGAAGATAAAAATGAGTTAAATACAATTGGCGTTTATGCAACTAATATGCCTAGCCATGTATCTGAATGCTGCGTCACTTGCATTCTATAAGTATTTGTCTTTGAATATTCTTCTGGACTATTTTCTGAGGCATCTTTTATTTTTTCTAAGCTCAGTTGTTGCATGTTTTTTCATAACCCTCGTTGCAATAATTTGATCTTCTGCAACTAGATTTGCGAAGATATTCCCCAGGTTCTGGATTCAGATGTGCCAGGTTTAACTGAGCGTCCTATCAACATATTCCTTCCTCGATTCTATAAGGTGATCTTAGCATTTCCTTACGAAAAGTTAGTTATGAAGGTTCTCCTTTCATATTTTCTTTCGAACTTCTTGGAGTAACTGTATACCCGTGCATTTCAGTGAAAACCCAATTGTTTTTTGTCCTCGAGAGGAATGTCTTGAACTGATTCCTTAACATTTTATGTGAACAGTTTTTCCAATCACCACACTCCTCATTGAGGAAGCTTGCCTTGGGTTCTGTGAATCAATACATTATGTCAATGCCTGCTGTAAGTGCAATTGGCCTTTTTTTTTCTTGATGGAATGTGGTTACTCCTAGCAATAGCTAATGGTACGTGTGGAATACTTGCAGGCTTTATACACATCCATGAATCAGTTTCTCCAGGGTTTATTTACTCTTGCTCATGATCCTGCTGTAGAAGTGCAGAAATTGGTGAATATTTTCTCGCTGGCTTACCATATTAAGTTCGAATTTGAAAAAATTGAGTTGAAAATACAGTTCCAGTAGTTGTTTCTTTCTTGTACTTATTGGTAGTTTTCAAATTGAAATTTGCAGTTTTAGTAACTATTGCGTTTCTTGCTTATTTAGGGCTTCTACTCTGAGTGTCTTCATCGTTATAGATGTTTGGTGTCATTATGCTGATTGCTGCATTTGAATTCTTGTAGAATCTTGATGGAATGCAAAAAATCAAATTTGTTTCTTAGGCTTGGATTTATTTATCATTTCCATGCATTGAACAGGTTTGTGCTGCTTTTGTTCAGCTAATTGAGATCCATCCTACTTTCTTAGAAGTAAGTCTTGTTAATTCTTATTTACATGCCTGTTCTTTCTGATTATATCTTTGAATATCATGCTGATCTTCTGTTATTTGGTAGTTGTTTTTGAGTTTATCTTTCTGTCTAGTATGGAATATTTCAGTTTACACATTCTCAGCTTTTTCTTTACTACTTTGGGTATCTCCTTCCTCTTATTTTTTCATTGATCGGTCTTTCCACAAACTTCAGCCGCATTTGAGAGATGTACTTGAATACATCTTGCAAGTCAACAAGGATGGTGATGATGAAGTGGCTCTTGAAGCATGTGAATTCTGGTGATCCTCTGGTTCTGTTACATCTGATTTTATTGACATCTTGTTGCTTCAAATCTTCTCAGGGACTCGGAAATCTTAATAAGTTACCATCTACAAGATCCCTTTTCTGCTTGAAAGTTTTGTTTGCTATATGTGTCACAGTTGAAGCAACACTGTTTTCAAACACTTTTGAGTTTGAAAGACCCTTCTATACCATATTCTATGCCACCGAACATGAAGAAATATGAGACTTGTGTTCTGTATTCTTTAACCTTTTGATATTGTGATGTAAAAGAGCTTAAAGTATATAGAAGAAATAAAAGAGGAAAAATTAGTCAACAAGAAGTCTTAATTTGGTGGGATGAGGATTGAGAATTGAGTTGACAACAAAAGATAAGAGCTGAAATTTAGATTGTGATAGGATTCCTTATTTGATAGTAAGTAGTGATAAGCTAAATTCTATTTTAGATATGTTATTCTAGTTGTTTAGGACTTATAGAATATCTATTACAATAGAATTTAGATTGGGAACCCTTTCCTACTATAATAAGGGTTGTAAGAACTATATATATGCGTGTGTATTCTTCTCTTCATCAATAAGAAGCAATCTGGAATTTTTCTACAAACTTGAGTGTTCAACCAGAAGTTGTGATGCTTTCTTCTAAGTGTGATTTTTAGACCGTACGAGCGATTTCTAGTTTCCTACTATCCATTCCTTGTGCCCTTCACTAAATTCTAGCAACCCTATCGTAAATTCCAGCCCACCAAACTTAAATTCTAGCCATATTAAACTCTGAAAACCTAAGCCTAAATTTTCAGCAATCAAACCTTAAATTCCCAACTTTAAAATTTTTTGAAAATTCTGCATTTCTTAGCAAAAATTTGACCTTGAAACCTGATATTCCAGCTGCCTAATATCAGCCATACTTCCTAAGTTTATGTTTTTAGCTACTAGTTAAAAATTCCTCTGTTTGCCCTACATCATATTGATACAAAGTTTATGCCTGTTTCATTCTTAATAGTTGCAGCATATTACTACTTCCTATATCTTCTTTCTTTAGGCTGCTTACGTTTAAGTTATAATTGGCAGGTCTGCATACTGTGATGCACAGTTACCCCCTGAGAACTTGAGAGATTTCTTGCCACGTCTAATTCCAGTATAGCTTTTAATTGCATTTCTCTGAATATCTGCCAGTAATTACCCTTTTCAGTCCGTGCAAACATTGATGCAAATTCCAACTTTTCCAGATTTTGCTTTCAAATATGGTGTACGCAGATGATGATGAGTCACTTCTTGAAGCAGAGGTTAACATTTACCTTGTTATATTTTTATGATTTATATTCATCACATTGTGATTAATTACCCATTTCTATTTCTGCAGGAGGATGAGTCTCTTCCAGATCGAGACCAGGTTCAGTCCATTTGATTGCTGTTATTGGATTTCTGGGTATTTTTGATGTGTTATCAACTCTTCATATGACTTGTTTCTTGTTTTATGTTGCATCATTTTTATTCATTGCAGGATCTGAAACCACGTTTTCATACATCAAGATTTCATGGATCAGAGGGTGCAGAAGACGATGTAAGTAACTGAAGCCTAAATATGTTAACTTAATAAGCTTGGCCAATTAATGGTTTGGTAATTACAGCAGACTGACTCCATGCTCTAGGCGTAGAAAAATGAGATTGTTTTCATTTTCATAACTTTGTGATGTTTGCAGGATGATGACATTGTTAATGTGTGGAATTTAAGAAAATGCAGTGCGGCTGCACTTGATATTCTCTCCAATGTGTTTGGGGATGAGATTCTTCCATCATTAATGCCTGTTGTTCAGGTGATTTATTTTTCTTAGTTGTACTAGTATAATTATGGAGAACCTTTTCTTTCATTAATTTTATTTGCATTACTAGGCCAACATGAGTCATATTTTGCTTGATTTCTGCATGTTAGATACTATTTTCAGTTTTCCTCCATTATCTTGAACTAACAATAGAAACAGTTGTTCCTATTGTTTGGTCATGAAAACATCTTTTATAGAGCTGTTGCTTTAGATCTCTACATTAAATTGAAAACAAAATTTTGCCTGGACTGTATGCTTATTGATGGCCCTTTTTTGTCTCCTCAGATGTTGACAAATTTTTTTAATTTCTCTTTGTTGAGTTACAACAAATCAGATTATCAAAAAGTAGTTATAGCAGGAGTTGGTAGCATTAGTTTTGAACCACAAGGACACTATTACTATCAAGCTTTTAAAAGTACAGAAAAGAAATGGGATTAGATGTACTCAAGCTCTAGGAATTGATGATGAATCTTTCTATTAAAGCTAAATAAAATAGTTTTGCTTCTTTCTTGTTTATTTTCTCAATACATGAGATGCTAATGCATCTCAAAAGTCCACATTATTGGGAAAGTAGCAGTGATGTTGTCACTTCGCTCTACATGCTCCTCACAGTTGTCTGCTGGATTTTGCATTTGCTTAGTGGTATTATTGTACCAACTAGAGGATTTGGGTGGAAGTCTATAAATTACTTTCACTGGAGTATTGGTTCTTTGCCATAAGTAGTAATTATCTGTGGTGAAACGAGTGACTTATAGGATGTATCTTTTGTTACCTTAAAAAGAGTAGCTGTGTCTGTTGCCCTTTTGTTGTCTTTTGGCAACGGGTTGGATTTTCTAAACAAGTATTGCTCTATGGTATTTGTATTGGTTTTAACAATATAGATGAGCCATTTTCTTGTAGCTAATTTTACTGTTTGGGATCCTTGTTTTATTTTCTTAAATACTAAAGACCAAGTTAGCGGCTAGTGGTGATGAAGCTTGGAAAGACAGAGAAGCGGCTGTCTTGGCTATTGGTGCTGTGGCTGAGGGTTGCATTAGTGGTCTCTATCCCCATTTGCCTCAGGTGACGCCTTTTTCCATTCTTCCAAGTGCTTATTTTTAATTAAAGAAAGATATTGACATCAGTTTTTGACAATTAGACCTATTGTTATTATGTCTATTGAGGTTGCTTAAATGGAACTTATAAATAGTTTTACATTTATCAGTTGTCAGCCCTTAGATCTGGAATTTTCAAATTGCAATAAACTTGCTGATATCTTGCTTTAGTTGACAGCGACTCTACAGAAGGGGTTGAATGCTTTACTTTCAGTTGTTTAGTTTTGTATATGGTTTTTGTCTTCTATTGTATGCCTATGTGATGATCTAAGATTCAAGTTGAGCTTTTATTTTAGCCACTGAATTTAATTGTATTAGAAGCCTTTGATTTGCACTTAATGTGTCCTGATTAAGACTTCTATTGCTTGTTTAGAAATACGAATGTCTCAAAACAAGTTTCGATATTTTGTATATGCAGATTGTGGAATTTCTTATTCCTTTGTTGGATGATAAGTTTCCTCTGATACGTAGTATTTCTTGCTGGACACTTTCTCGATTCAGCAAATACATAATTCAGGTATGACTCAGTTTCTTTATTGCAGCTGCTTCTCAATATTCAGTTTGATGGATTGAAGCTTCTTGTAAATTGTTAATGCTGATATGATAAATCATAAATGTCCATTTGATGCTTAATTTGCATGTAATTTGCTTTAGATTCTTGATTTTCTTGGTGATTCTCTTGATAACTATTCAGGAAAGTAGCCATCAAAAAGGTTATGAGCAATTCGACAAGGTTCTTATGGGCCTTTTACGGAGAATATTGGATACAAACAAGCGGGTACAAGAGGCTGCTTGTTCAGCTTTTGCAACACTTGAGGAGGTCTTTGCTAGAAATGATTTCAATTGTTACAATCATTTTTGTTTTTTTTTTAATTAAAAAACTCCAGCATCATGTATATTGTAGGAGGCTGCTGAAGAGTTGGCACCACGCTTAGAAGTTATTTTACAGCACCTTATGTGTGCTTTTGGGAAATATCAGGTTCCTTCCTGGCTGTTTACATTTCTACATTTCTATCCCCTTCAATCATAGAGAATTGGATTTTATGTTGAATGATATTAAGTTCAAAAAATCTTGGACATTCATATGGCACTTTCTATACCTGCAATAATTGATTCAGAGACGGAATCTGCGTATAGTATATGATGCTATTGGAACTCTTGCGGATGCTGTAGGAGCTGAACTAAATCAGGTGTCAAAAGTTTGCACTGTGGTTTTTCTGTCACTTTCTTCTCACTCCTCAGAAGTAAGTTTCTGACTTCAGTGCTGCCTTTGCAATCTGCAGCCTAATTACCTTGAGATATTGATGCCACCACTTGTAGCAAAGTGGCAGCAGCTTTCTGATTTAGACAAAGATCTCTTCCCTCTGTTAGAGTGCTTTACATCCATAGCACAGGTATGAATTACTGTCTAGTTTCTTTTGAGATTCATTCTTTTGGTTTGCTTATATGATACGTACCTAATTTATAGTTTGAGGCTTGTGCTTCTATCGATGTTGCATGTCTTCCAAAAAGGGACAGTCTTAAAACCATAATTGGTGCCATTTTATCCTTTTTGTAGGCACTTGGTACAGGCTTCTCTCAATTTGCTGAACCAGTTTTCCAGAGGTGCATAAATATCATAAAGAGCCAACAACTGGCCAAGGTTTCCAGTTATTTCCGTAATTTTTACTTTGTGGTGTTTGCATCCTCAAATATTTGAAGTTAAGATCTCTGGAACTTTGGTGCAGGTTGATCATGGTTCTGCTGGGTTTCCCTATGACAAAGAGTTTATTGTTTGCTGTCTTGATCTTCTATCTGGACTTGCAGAGGGTCTTGGCAGTGGAATAGAAAGCTTGGTACTTGTTTCTCTCAATTTTTTGCTTAGCTTTTTGGATTATTTATTTTTATCCTGTCTAGATGAATAGGTTCAGCAGCCATCTACGGTTGTCATACTATTTGATTTCATGTTAATACAAACAAGTTATGTTAAAATTTATTGTAATTTCTCTTGGTTCTGTCTTAGCTTCTCTTCCTGCTGTAAGGTATATTCTGGAAGCTCAGTTTGTAATAGAAAGCATTAACATTTCTTACATTCTTTCAACTTTGTGTACCCAGCCTGATAGACGCAATGATAGAATGTGTGCATGAAAAGTAAGAATGTGCAATTTGTGACTTTGTTCAAACAATCTTTTGGAAGTGGGGCTATAGACAATAGAAAGTTTGCTCCAAGAAGATTCAGCCATAAACCAGTTAGCCCAAGTAGGTCGATAGGATTCTTAGTATCCACATTTTTTAAATGCAGAAGTACCAGAGGAGTATAAGAAACATAAGATTAGATTCTAAATAGTGATCATTCGAGAATCTCTGTGATTGCTCTTTGACTTGCATATCTCATTTGGTCATTGCACTTTTCCAGATTTAATGTGGATCCACCACAAGTTCTGCAATTAGCTTTTGGTGTGAGATTTTTCTTGTGGTTTTCTTCTGCAGGTTTCGCAAAGTAGTTTGCGAGATCTGCTTCTGCAGTGTTGCATGGATGATGCCTCTGATATCCGACAAAGCGCCTTTGCCCTCCTTGGGGATCTTGCAAGAGTAAGTTGACCCTGGACCAATTAAAATTATCTCTTTATCTTGAGTGCTGATGGAAATTAGAGACTTGAACTTGGAAGTTGAGTTATGCTCCTCTGAGGGCAGGCCCTAATTGATTGCTATTATTTTTGCTTTGTCTTGGGAAGTCACAATTGATGCATTACTGTTCAATCCTGTGACTGCTCATGGAAATTGGAGCCTTGAACCTTTTGCATCCATAAAGGAAAAGCATCTAATCGGTACACTAATAAAGTTGGTAGTGATGACTGGGAGTTAAATTATGCTCCTTTCAGGGAGCAGAACCTCATTATTTATTATTATTTTTCCTTTGTCTTGGAATTTAAGATTGATGTATGACTGTTCAACTCATAATGGAATTGACCAGACATGTCCTGTTCATTTACACCCTCGGTTGTCAGAATTTCTTGAAGTTGCTGCCAAACAACTGGTTAGTATGTTTTCTAAAGTTTTAAATGTCATATGCTAGTGATATATCTAACTAATATGGGCTCCTTGCAGAACACCTCTAAGCTTGTGGAAACTATTTCTGTGGCAAATAATGCGTGCTGGGCTGTTGGAGAATTAGCTATTAAAGTATGTTTGTCTTCTGCTATAATCTTCACTGGATTGTTATTTTTTTTATTCAATTTTATGTTTTCACTTACTGATATGAAATGGAGCTAAATAAGAGTTATTCTCGATTGCAGGTTCGTCAAGAAGTATCTCCTGTTGTCATGACTGTTATCTCCTGCTTGGTTCCAATCCTTCAACAGCCAGGGGTAGTTATCTTTGACATTCTCTCCCCTGTTGATGACGATAATGTTGTGTGGGAACTTTTCCTTATGAACATATGTATTCCTTTTTATATGAGGCAGGAGCTCAACAAGTCACTTGTAGAAAATAGTGCAATTACACTCGGACGGCTTGCATGGGTTTGTCCTGAGCTTGTATCACCACATATGGAGCATTTTATGCAACCCTGGTGCATTGCCCTCTCCATGTGAGCATTTATTACCTTGGTATCTGGACTGGTACCTTCAGAACATTGTAGTATGTCATCAAATTAAGACATTGCCTGGCTTTGTATATCGCAGGATACGGGATGATATTGAAAAGGAGGATGCTTTCCGAGGTTTATGTGCAATGGTATGCATTTGCTTTAGTCGAGAGGTTGATATCAGAGCAATTAAATCCATATTTTGACGTTTGACAACTTTCAGGTCAGAGCAAATCCATCAGGAGCATTAAGTTCACTTGTCTTCATGTGTAAAGCAATTGCAAGCTGGCATGTAAGTGTGCATATTCCTTTCTTTGTAAGTTCAGATCTTACGATATATCTCACTCTATTGATGTATATGGCATGCAGGAAATAAGAAGTGAAGAGCTACACAATGAAGTTTGCCAGGTGTTGCATGGCTATAAGCAGGTTAGCAATACTGCTACTGACGACTAAGATCTATTTTAACACAATTTGTTTTTGTGACAATTTTTTAGTCTTGCACAATGTGTTGGAAATCATAATAGCTCTGATAAAATTTTGTGGATTGTTGGTTCACCACGAAACAAGCCTCTAAAAATTATTTCCTCAATCCTTTCTTGTGCAATAAGTTCAAGCTTTCAAATCTTCTACAGTGCACTGACCTGTAAGGAGATACTTACAAACTCTTTTTCTTCTATTCAATTCTTCTCCTCTTCTACAAAAAAAGTGAAATATTATGAAGAAAAGAAGCAGAAGTTGAATCTTGTAAACCTTGGATAAGAATTTGAAAGCCTGAAGTGAAATGGAAGTTCTTCCTGGAAGGCCAGTTGCAAACACTTGCTGTTTTCAGGAGGTTTAATGCGGCTTTCATTGAGCTATTTCTAGTTGAGATTTATTATTTATTGTTTGAATATGAAGACTGTGATAGAATAGACAGTGTATATTTTTGTTTGAGCTCATAGAAATTGGTGGTGGAACTAAAGGTTCCCTTTCTCTATTTCAACCCCTCTTGTGACAACGTATGTACTTGTCTGGAACTCTTTGAGCTTTGAATACTGATAATATTGCAAACAGCACAAGTTATTACGGGATTGATCTATTTCATTGCAGATGCTGCGGAGTGGAGCATGGGATCAATATATGTCGGCATTGGAGCCTCCGGTGAAAGAGAAGCTATTAAAATATCAAGTTTAAGTATATGTTGAATGTGGTCTTCCTGATGAACTCTTCTGTATGGTTCTTCTGAGCCGTGTATGTGCGTTCGTAAGTCATTTGTGCATTACCCCATTAAGTTCGGGGCCATGATTAACTTAAGCACAGACCAGGGTGTTGGTCACAGTTTTCCAGGCAAAGTCATTATTAGTGTCTTAATCCCATGAAGCTTGAAGATAATATGCTCCTAACAAACCATTGAACTGGTTGAGTGGACAATGGACGGCTGGTTTCAGAGTGTGAAGCTCTTGGAGAACAGCTTCCTCTTTGGTCAAGCCTTCGATTCTTTTCCTCTTCTTATTGTTGTTTGTTCTATGGTTGGGGGTTATATTTATTTCCAAATGGCGAGTAGAATATAGGTTTTCACTGTGATTCCGAGAGGTTTTATTATTTTTTTTGTAAAAGGGGTTTGACGGTTTCATTCATGGATGTTGGCCATGTCATGGTTTGTAACTAAATCTGAGGATGAATCAGTTATTATGCTTCATTCAAGGATGCACGACATATGGAATTTGTACGATGTTGTATATCATGGAATTTTAATAGTTGATAGAAAAGATTTTGTCAGACCAGATATTACCGTCTCTCTATTCAATTATTCTAGTGGAGAAACATCTCCAAAGGCCAAGAACAGCAATACTTCAGATTTGTGAAGTCTAAATCAACTAGGCTTGTAAATTAGTTGGAAATGAAGTAGACAGCGAGACACGCAGAGATGGCGAGAACTTGTCATATGTGTTGGAAGTCTACACCCTCTCTTTCCAACTAAAGCAACTGGTCTCAAAGATAGTGGAGAGGGAAAGGACTAATAGAGGTCCTCTTGCCAGAGGAAACCTTATACTATTTAAGTTTTCTACTAAGGCTGAAGCTTTAGGTGTAATCATGTAATCAACTTATTTTTCTTCAAGTATGGAAACCAGGATTAAAACTGGAAAATGTGAGACAAGATAACGTTCTTATTTAGGTGAAGTATCATAATGAAACTCTAGGGTATTAATTTACTAAAGGAGTGAGCATGCTTGCTAGTTTTATTGGTAAGACTATTTATACAGATAAGGCCACTGCTAAAATGAAAAAGATAGGATATGCAAGGATGTGTGTGAGTGTGAGGCTAGAAAAAGAATTATCTGAGCTCATTCCAATTATAAGGCTTGGGAAGAATGAAACTACATTTGAAGACACAATCTTGGTATCCTATTAACAGAAACCATCCTTAAGGAAATAAGTAAAACTATGGATGCCAACAGATCGAAAGTTAGTAAGAAGTGATTATAAGGAATTGATGGAACTAGATGCATATTCGGAAGTGAGTCAGGAAAGAAGAGATTATGAATTAAGAAAGGCAAATAAGAATTAACAAGGAGGAAAGAAGGGGGAGGAACATTAAGAAGGAAAAGAATTAGTTGCCGCTACAATGGAGGTGAAAGAGGAACTTTTTATTTATGTTATTTTAGTAAGATTACACGACTGTATATATATATACAAAACAAAGGACACTTGCAGCAACCAATCATCTGTACACGACATTGCTTTTTCTTGTTACAACAGAATTATGTTTTTAGCAGGGTGTAGAATTCTCGAGAATGTTTCCTGCTTCTAGAATAAAATTGTAATTGGGTTTGTGAAGCTCATTGTTGTTTTGATTTGGGCCCATATGCTTTTTATTATCTCTCACATCCCCTCTCAAACTCAACTCTCGTGAAGACAAGAGATTGAGTTTTGTACAGAGAGATGAATGTCTTAATGCAGTCATTGGTTTTGTAAACAAATCTGCTAGCTGTTTATCAGAGGCGACATACTTGAATTCAATGACTCCATCTGCAATTTTATCCCGTAAGAAGTGCACATCGATTTCGATATGTTTTGTTCATGCATGGAAGACCAGATTTTGTGCAAGAGCTCGAGCGCCATTGTTATCACACCACAAGGTGGGCCTATGTGAAGGAGAGAAACCAATTTCTCGAAGAAAAGAAGTCAGCCAAATAACTTCCGCTGATAATTGTGATAACGCGCGATATTCTGCTTCTGCACTGGATTTAGCTATTAACTGTTGTTTCTTAGAGTTCCAGTAGATGAGATTCCCCCCTAGGAAGACGCATCCTCCAGATGTCGACTTCCGATCATCAATGGAGCTTGCCCAATCAGAGTCACAGTATGCATTGATTTGGAAAGGAAGGTGGAAAGGTTTAAACATCAATCCATAGTTAGTTGTGCCACGTAAATAACCCTTTTTAGAGCAATCTAATGGGGTTGAAGAGGATGAGCTTGAAACTGACTTAATTTATTAACTGTGTAACAAACGTCAGGACAAGTGTGACAAAGATATTGAAGACCTCCAAGAAGACTTCAATACAAAGATGAATTATCAAATGGAGTTCCATCATAAAGAGATAGTTTCACACTCGGAGAGATGGAAGTGGAGCAAGGTTTTGAGGCAGCCATATTTGCTTTGACAAGTAAGTCTTCGACGTACTTCTTTTGTGAGAAAAAAAAACCTGTGGACGATCTTTGCACCTTAAAGCCTAAGAAATAGTGAACATGACCCAATGTCTTTAAGACAAATTGGTTGTGGAGTTTTTGAATAACAGTCTAAATCATATCTGAATGATTGCCAGTAACCAAAATATCATCAACGTACACAAGCAGCAGAGTTAAGAGCCCATGTCGATTGAAGTAAAAAAGTGAAGTGTCATTTTTAGAATTCTGGAAACCCCATTTATTTAGAGCAAGCTTGAGAGTATGAAACCAAGCTCGGGGAGCTTGTTTTAAGACATATAGAGCCTTTGAGAGTTTGCACACATAGGATGGATACCGCTGATTGACAAAACCTTGTGGTTGATTTACGTAAATTTCATCTTGTAAAGCACCATTCAAAAATGCGTTGTTCACATCAAGTTGTTGAATATCCCAACCAAAAAAGACAGCAAGAGATAGAATTACCTTTAGAGTTGATGCTTTAACAACTGGGGAATAGGTTTCATGGAAATCAATCCCTGGATTTTGATTGAGCCCCTTAGCAACAAGCCTGGCTTTGTGTTTAGCTATGGAGCCATCTGGATTGTGTTTCACATGAAATACCCACTTTGTGCCCAAAACATTGAAATTGGGCTAACTTGGTACCAACGTCCAGTTTTGGTTTTTATGTAATGCTTGGATCTCTTCTTCCATAGCCATTCGCCATGTAGGATGTAATTGTAAGTGTAAGTCGACTTGTACACCTGTTATAACTCGACTTATGCTTATACAGTACCATAAGTCGACTTGTGTCTCCTGTAAGTCGACTTATCCAGGACATAACTCGACTTGTACTTTTGTAACTCGAGTTATGCGGTTCTGTATGGATGTTAGATTAGTGTCCAAAAGACAT
>JAOSBM010000009.1:8844714-8866141 GCA_027568955.1 Erythroxylum tenue | reverse complement strand
TTTCCCAAACATTAACGCATATATAACCCAAAAACAGAGCATGTCATCTTCTTTATTGCAACGTTACTGCATATATATATTTCTGCACATCTTTTAATTTTCTCATTCCTATATTATGCATCTCATATGTAAGTCATCTAGACTACTTTCTTCGCAGTTCAACGCAACAAAAAAAAGAATCAAAATCTATTCATACATGTTTCCATCAACATATGCATGCATGTATAAATTGACACCGAAACATAGACTTATCAACAGAGCTACTTACTTGTCCAGTAAAAGGAAACCAAAAGTACATAAATTTCACAACTAATTTGAAATCTCCAGTATTGATAATAAGAAGCAGAGCATCGGTGGTTGAAAGGATTTGGGAAGCATTTCTTCTCTCCCTTCTCCAGAAACACATGTTGCAACATATAATGGGTGCCCCTTGCATGTAAGCCACGTGTCTACATGCAAGGCCTCCAAATGTTACTATTTTATAGGTCCACAGCCTAGTCCAAAAATATCCCAAATTTTTGAAAATTTTCAAAAAAAAATCACCAAAAATCCAAAATAATAATATGACTCTCCAAATAATTTTTCGGCTAAAAAATAATTCACCAAATTTTCAAAATATCCAAAATGTCTCTAAAAATGCGGAATAAACTCTAATACACACCAAATTTAATTTTCAAGATAATTAATCCATAATTCACTAAAAATTCTGAAATAATAACTATTATCACCAAATAAATTTTTCAGGTCAAAAATAATTCACCGAAAATTGCAAAATACCCGAAATGTACAAAAATTGCCAAATTACATTTAATACACTCCAATTAAATCCACAATTTCTATTTATAAACCAATTTACCAAAAAATGCCAATGAATGCATGTACAATCATATGAAAGTGCAAAATAAATGTGTATGTTACAATTAACTTATACATGACGTGCGTTTTCCTAATTTCACAATATTTTCTCATAAATTACTATTCTAGCCTTAACATGGGTAACAGGATGTTACAACTGCTATAGTATTAGTCCAGTTATTTTATTTTGACTAGCGTTATGATGCGTTGTCAGTTTTAGCGTCATTGGCGGGGAGTGCGATGTTTTAGTTTTTGTTTGTGATTTAATTGGTGTTTGTATATATTTATTCGTAATTGATTTCTTTTCAATTATTTCGTGATCCTTTCTTTATTTTGTTTTGTGTTTGTGATTTATATAAAAAAAATCATGGATGCAAGAAATTTTTTCTTTAACTCTTATTATCAATCCTATAACCAAGGTTGGACTGATCACCCTAACCTTGGTTATGGATGGGATAACCATCAGAATTACTTCTATGATAGTTTGCAGGACGCACAATAATTCTCATACAAACTAGAAGCTTCCAATCACAACTCCGGTCAATCATATTGTGAATGCTAATACTTTGAAATTGCAATAGAATACTGGACAATTATAGCAGGATGGAGGGCAATTTCTACAAAATACATAGTCTAGCACCCAAGATTCGAAGAGCCAACACGACTCAGGTACATCTCTAGAAGAAATGCTTAATATTATGGCTGCTAACAATCTTCAAATTCAATAAGATGTGCAACAGTTCCAATAGAATATGCAACAGCTATTTCAGCAAGGTGAACAGCAAATCCAACAAGATGCTCTACAATTCCAGCAAGATGCACTACCTCGATGGGGAGATATCAATCATCTGGAACCATAAAGCGAAAAGGAGTAGCTGTATCAACCCGAGGTGTACCAAATGGACGTTTATGTGGAAACTTTACAAAGTGATGAGGAGCTTGAGAATTTTGACAGCAATACTCAAGGAATTATAAATGAAGAAAAAGTTGAGGAGGAGCTCGAGGCAAAAAAAGCTATATCTTTTAGCTCAGAGGTACATACTGAGTTCCATTTTGTTGTTGGGAATGACTGTTTACTTTTACCTACAAGTTAGAGTAATTAAATGAGGAGAAAAAAGGTGAAGAGACATTTGAGATCTTTTAAGAAAGCATAGATTCAGTAGAGATCAAAAGTCTAAGGATAAGGAAAACACTGAATGGGAATGATGATCAACTAAGGCCCTATCCAAAACAACCTCGTGTGGAAGTGGCCTAACTTTAATACCTAAAGATCACAATTTTGTCACGTGAGGAGGAAACATGGAGTCGAACTAACGACCCTAAACCAAGGCACTTCTTGGGAGACAACCCAAGGGAAGTAAATTTCTTTTCTTTACATTTTCACATTTCTTTTTATATGCATGTGTGTTCTTTTTTGGTTTATTTCTTACTTGTTCTAAGTTTTCAATCAAAATGAGAGAAAGAATAAAACAAATAAAACAAACATTTTCTCGTTTACTATTGCTTTTAGGATTATATAGTTATAAATAGATAATAAATTGACTAGAGAATTTCATAGCAACTTTAGCATGTATTTTTACTATTGTGATTGGTCGATATGCATTAACTTTAAAATAGTAGTGACTAGTGGTAGACAAAGCCGGTGAGATTTTGAGCCTTATTTGACTGACACATTCATATTAGTCTCATTGTTTTTTGATAATGTGTGACCTTCATGACATGTACATCCTGATTTTTCCTTGAATTTCTATTCGAGACCACATTTTTATCACATGCATTAACATAGATATGATTAGGCATTCTTTTCTTTTCCTAACTATATTAGCCAAATAGCCTACCCATTATATGATTTCCCTTTTTGATAAGTACCTTTAAGCTTTATACCTTTCTTTTTGTATAAACAACATTTTATGCTTTTAAACTTAACCAAATGTCTTACCCAAGTCATAAAGCTAGTGCAGCATTTATGATTGGTGAGTTTATGGATATATAAAAGTGTAAGTGTAAGGGTGTACATATATGTGGGTTGGTTATTGTTGGGATGTTTTGTTATTTCTTATCATTGAAATTCCCACGTTATTGTAGTATTTTTAATGTTAAAAAAGAAAGGAAAAGAAAGAAGGAAAAGAGAAAAGCACAAAAAAGAAAATGAAAATAACGAAAGAAAGAATAAGAATAAGAATAAGTATAAAAAAAATTTGTTTAAATAAATTTATCAAGGAGGAAATGCATATTAGTTTGCAAAGTTATTTATAATTAATGTTCTTTCTAGAGTTGTAATGAATGTGTTATTTGAGTATATTGAAAATGAGGTAGATTTTGGCTTAGAAGGTTCACTCTTGTGGTTTCAATGTATTGTTGGCATAAATTGTATGAGTGATTCCTTCAGATTGGTATATGCTTCATGTGGTTTGTGTGTGAGATCTAAAATGAGTTGTGAAATATAAGTGTTGCATTCGTCATAACTAACAGTACTCAGTTATGTATGAGTGTGAACTTGTGCACTTAATGTCATATTGAGTGTTGCATTTGTTTCACTAACTTTAATGACTTTCATGCTATTTGAACCAAATACATCTCACCTCACCTTTTCCCACATTACAACCCTAAAAAGTCCTTTGATTCATGATTTTGCATGTGAACATTAGTGGTGGAGAAATGAAATGATGTGCAAAGTTGTGGAATGACATGATCATGAATGGTGTTGAGTGTACCTATGGATACATTTTAGTTAAACACATTTTCCAAGTCTACCATTAGATTGCTCAATTTTTGAAGATGATAAATGTAGATTGATCATGAATAAAAGCTTGGAATGTTGACTTCTTGCGATGATTTTGAAAGTCGTTCATCTTTGTTATGATTATATATTCATGGAAAATATAGGAAATGAGTAAATGTTGTATTTGGGTCTTTGAGCTTAATTTTAATGTTTTTCCTGAGGACGGAAAAAAGCTAAGTGTGGGAGAAATTGATACGTACGTAATTGATTATGAAATTATTCCATAACACTTAGCAATTATTGATATGAAATTGCTTAAGATCCTCACTTTGACTTATATATGATTTTAGGCACAATTCAGAAGCAAAGGAATTGAAGTGAGTTGAAAGCATGATATTTGGGCCATTTTTTAAGATTAATTTTTATTTATCTTCATGAAGCAAGAACAAGAAATTAATAGACAAGAAGAAAAAGAAGAAGATTTAAAGTTGGTCACGGCTATGCATGTCCCATTAGATGGAAGCACAAAACTGTAGCAGAAGAAGAAAACAAAAGAACAAAACACAGCATAGCCAAGGAAGGAGAAGTCCATGCTAGAAGAAAACGACGCAGTATAAGAAGGGGTGCAGCAGCATGCCAAAATAATAGCGCAGGAGGACAACAAAGGAAAGAAACACAAACGACGTCGGCGTGCGTAAAAGCAGACATTTGTCTTCATGCATGATGCGTTTTAACAAAAACACAAAGTAGCAATAGAAACATGAGCGAGGCATGAATGAAACGTGTAAAGTAAGATGGACCAGTTGATTCGGACCTTAGTTCTTACCCTTGGAGGTTAAATAAAAAATAATCCAAGGATTGCAATACAGGGTGCAACCTCGGGTCGTTTCACTTAATTGGAACCTAAATGAATGGACCTAAGTTAACTATATGTCATGTTATGCAAACTAATTGGGAAAAGGGGGGTTTGATCTTTGAAAACATCAATTGAACTAAAATGAATTGTAAAAAGGATGTAAAATGTATTTTTGTATTTTTGGGAATAGAAAAATGGAAAGATTAAAACTAGTGATTAAACATATGATAGATACCTCTTAAAAACGAGCTTTGGCCATCATAGTTCGAAGTTGATTTTTATGGAGTAGAATCACTAAGCTTAAAAATGAAAACCTTAAAGGACTCTTTAAGTCCAAGATCTTGATCAATGGGACTCCATTTCTCAAGATCCCGTTAAGTGCTCTTAGTGTGTGTAGTGAATAAGTCCATCCAACAAGTCACTTTGGAATCTAGAATCAACTCAATATCAAACACAATTATGCAAGATAAAAGAGAATCAACAAGATCACAAATAGACATATATGAGACTTTATATATTTAAGCTCAAAGTTCTACATAAACAAATCCAAACCACACATTGAATATCCAACACTTGATTAAACTATAATCAAGTATGTTCAACTACAAATCACAAATCCTAAACCTAGGAATTTATAACTCATAGCTGAACATGGATTAACTACTCCCCTCTTAAGCTCAAGGAACTCCAGCCATTGCTACATCTTCAAGAGGAAGGGAAAATGCCTAGCCACACACAGCAACCGGAAGCTTCACAACTAGGAGAGAATCTAAGCTACCCATGATGGAAGTCAGCGGTGAAAATGCTACAAAAAAATGGAGAGAGAAGAGAGAGATAGGTGGTAAGATGATGATCGATGATATGTTCTTCATTTGTCGGCTCTCCTTTTCTTATCCCGAAATAGGTTTTTTTTTTCAAAATGGGTTGGTAGGTCGGGTTTGCACAGTGGGTAAAACTTCCAAAAATGGCTCAGGTCTTCGAAGGTTCACCGTAGTGAACTTTTCCCGAAAGGTATTTCAGGTCGGTTATTATGGCTTCGCCGCGGCGAAATTTTCCCGAAAGGTTCCTTCAATAATCTGTTGATGTCGCCGCAGCGAAACATCATCCTCGTCGCGGCGAACTTTGCCTGTTGACTTGTGTTCTTGGTCTTCACTCTTTAGCTCTTCTTCTTGAACGTCCTGCAATAAAAAAATAATAGCTTGCAGTATTAATTGTCCTAAAATCAATTGAGTGCAATTACTAACTATTTGTGACAATTTTACCTTCAAACTACATTAATTAAAAGCAAACACTCATAAGCTAAATTAAGCACAATATCTAATAATAAGAGCCAAAAATTATAACAAAAACCATAAAATTGTCACCTCAAAATATAGAAAACTTGGGTTCAATCACCAGTAATATTTATTTGTCACATCATAGTATAGTGGAGTGAACAGTAGCAAATAGAGAATAGAAAGCTTGAGACAGAGAAGAGAGCTTGGAGGTGCAACGAAGGGATCTTCGATAGGGTTATTAATGGGGGCTGAAGCATTTTCTCGAGAGAGACCCATGGAAGGCTAGCATCCCGACATCGGTTCGAAGGTAACATCAATGCCAACGACCCGACGACAAACATATTTTTATAGAACTACCTCTATTGTTATCATATTTATATCAAATATCATTAGTAATATTAGTGAGGGTCATATCGTTGTTACTAAGGTGGAATTAAAAGAGGAAAGAATGGCCATCCTCAATTTCACAAATGAAAAAATAATTCTCTTTCTAATGAAGAATATTGTTATTGTTTAGATGTCGTAAATACTAAAATCTATAATTCTTTAAAGGTCATCATCAAGCATGCTAACTTGGTGTCTTAAAAGCTTAAAAAGGTATTAATATAAGACATCGTCAATCTTAAAAGAAAATCTTCATATGGCACCTATAAAATTTTGGATAAAGAGGGATTTAAGTCCTTTGTGTATCTCTATTGGGAGGAAACTCAATCTTTTATGCTTTTTTAATTATCTTTTATATTTTTTCTTTTTTATATTTATTTTTCATGTGTCTTTTTCTATTTTTTGTTTTTTATATGCAAGTTTCCATTTTAGATGAATCTCATGAAGCTAAATATAGTAAGCATTCAAAATTGTGACCTAAGTAATTAGGCATATTAATGGTAAGGTGTTTACTTTTGAGTCAAAAGGTTGAGGATGATGTTTTAAACAAGCTTCTCATGCTCTATAAAAGTGATAAAAGTACATTCTTAATTAATTGTTTTCAATGATTGTTGAATGCAAAAAGGAAGCTACTTGTTTTACACTAAAAACTGCAAGTATATGGG
Source organism: Erythroxylum tenue (assembly GCA_027568955.1). Lineage (NCBI taxonomy): Eukaryota > Viridiplantae > Streptophyta > Magnoliopsida > Malpighiales > Erythroxylaceae > Erythroxylum > Erythroxylum tenue. The sequence goes on along the minus strand of JAOSBM010000009.1, from coordinate 8,859,382 downwards.
TCGTTACTTGTAGCAAAAAGAGGATATCATCTCACAGAGATTGTGCTTAGGCACCACTTAATTCAGGTTGTGCTTTTTTTAAGACTCATATTGTAACAGCCCAGAGCACTCGCCCACAGATATTGTCCGCTTTGGGCTCCAAGCCCCTCACGGTTTTTCTCTTCCCACCCCTGAGAAAGCGCGTCTTGTGGGGGAGAGATATCCATACCCTTATAAGGCATACTTCGTTCTCCTCTCCAACCAATGTAGGATCTCACACTCTCCACCCCCTTAGGCCCTAACCCTCTTTAGGGCCCAGCCTAGTTGACACAACGATTTGGGTACTGTATTTGATACCATTTGTAACAGCCTAGACTACCCGCCCACAGATATTGTCCGCTTTGGGCTCTAACGGTTTTGTTGTTCCCACCCTTAGGAAAAGGCATCCTATAGGGGAGAGGTATCCATATCCTTATAAGGCATACTTCATTCTCCTCTCCAACCGATGTGGGATCTCATACTCTCCACCTCCCTTAGGGACCAACCCTCTTTAGGGCCCAGCCTAGTTGGCACAACGATTCAGGTATTGGCTCTGATACCATTTGTAACAACCCGGACCACCCACCCACAGATATTGTCCGCTTTAGGCTCCAAGCCCCTCACGATTTTTCTCTTTCTACCCTTGGAAAAATGCTTCTTGTGGGGGAGAGGTATCCATACCCTTATAAGGCATACTTCATTCTCCTCTCCAACCGATGTAAGATCTCACACTCTCCACTCCTTTAGGGTCCAGCCCTCTTTAGGGCCCAGCCTAGCTGACACATCGATTCAGGTACTGGCTCTGATACCATTTGTAACAGCTCAGAACACCCTTCTATAGATATTGTCCGCTTTGGGTTCCAAGCCCCTCACGATTTTGCTCTTCCCATCTTTGGGAAAACATGTCTTGTGGGAGGAGAGGTACCCATATCCTTATAAAGTTACCGCGCTTCGTTTCGCTAGTCAAAATAAAATAACTAGACTACTACTGTAGCAGTGGTGAGTCTAGGTCGATCCCACAGAGAGTGTGTGTAAAGTTTATGAAATAAAATTAATCGATGTTTACACTTAACAGGGGGTTTTGGATTTTTAAAAAAGAAAATAAAATAAAAATAACTAATAAAAACAAACTAAAGAAAACATGCAAAAAATGATAAAAGTGGGGAATTTGGTAGGGACCCGGTTCTTTGGTTCAATCTCAGCCTATACCTTAATCAAGCATAATTTATTAATTAGTTGTTCTTTAACCTCTCCTAGCAATTATTAATCGTGAGTTAAAAATTAACCTGAGTTTTCCCATAGGTTTTGTTTAATCAAGATATGATCATTAATTAAACCTAACCACCGAATAACCTAGGATACGATATCTAGATTTAATTAGGCGGTAGCATTACAAATTAGGAAAACCAATTAATCAAGGCAACAACCACATACGATGCGTCATTGAACCTAGGTCATGTTATCCCTAATGATTACGAATCATTAGTCGCTACACATGAATTTCAACATAACAATTACGGATTATATCAAAATTCTAGCAATGGGTTTGAAATTAATAATTCAATGAACGCATTAAAATTATCAATTAACAATACCCAACGAGTTCATTCACAAATAACCGCATAATAACAAAAATCCGATTATCCATACACAATACCCAAATCAATTAAAATAAGATAACACAATCAATTCCTAATGAGAGAAAGAAACACAAAATAATAATAAAATTACTTAACCCGAGTTATCGGCATCGATGTTACCTTTGAATCGGTGTCGAGATGTCTAGACAAAAGCCCCTTGACTACTTCTCACTATCGCAAGCTCTCACTGCCTCTTCTCTGTTGATTTATTCCACTGCTTCTCTAAGGCACCGGCTACTCTTCCACGTCCAAGCCGCAGTGTAGCCTTCCACGTCCAAGCCACCCAGTTGCTGCTCCTTTGCTTCTCTTCAAGCTCCACACTGTTGCGTCACTTACACAGGCTTCATGCCGTCTACGCTCATTTGCCCCATGGTCACGCCTATTGCATGATGTTTTTTCTATCTGTTGTGCGCCTCTAGTGTGCTTCCTTCTTTTTTGCGTGATTTCCCCCCCTTTGATTTATTGCTTTTTGCGTGATTTTATTGCTGCCTCTGCTTATGCATTTTGCTCCACAGCTGTGTCGTCCCTCGCTCTATACGTTGTCGTTTGATTTTTTGCTTCCCACACATGCTGCGTGCTGCTTGCTATTAAAACACCAGCTTCAATTTAAAATGCTCATTTCCCAATTAAAATGCAACTCCTTCTTTTTCCTGTGCACATCCCGTGTCTTCGTTCCAAGATGCAACGTTTTACGCTGCTTGATTCTTTTCTTTTTTTTAATTACTTGCATTAAAATTTTTCTTCTTCACTGTCTTTCAATTTTCGTCTTTTAATTTTCTTTGTCCACTCCATGAAGACAAACGAGTACTAATCTTTGGAAAATGTCCCAAATGGGGTGCTTTTGACTCACTTTAATTCTTTGCTTCTAAATTGTATCTAAAATCAAATATGAATTAAAGTGAGTATCTTAATCATTTTTTATGTCAATAATTGCTAAGTGTAAATGATTAAAAATATCAACAATTAAACACATATCATAAGGCATACTTCGTTCTCCTCTCCTACCAATGTGGGATCTCACACATATTCAAATAATAAAAATTGAAAAATAGCTAAATCAAACAATGAACAAATAATGTAACAAAAGTGCAAAAACTTTGATTTCAAGATTAAAGATTAGAGATCACTTTTTCCTTATCTTGTCTCCCGCCTACCTTGTTAATTGAATTATGCCTCACCTAAGATGTCCTAATGTTTCAATCACCCTCTCTCAAGGTGTAATCAAATGTCTCTAGCCAAATTAAATGGAATTGACTATGTAATCTCTCAACCTACAAAATCGGTCCACCAATTTAACTAGTTATGAAGCTATCATATAGGCAATCAACTACTTAGTCAAGATCTCTCTCTAACTAATCAATTAACGTGATAAATTTAGGTTTATAAGGTGCCAACTCTCATTGTATAGCCCTACACAATTTACCCAACTCAATTTCTCAATATATTGTAAGGTTTAAGCATAACATTTATCAAAAGCATTCATTCATTCAAAACATCAAAGTAGGAGTTCAACAAGTAGTTTAAAAGTATTCTCTACAACAAATTCAGCCACTCATAATAGGAACAAGTTCAATCATATCCATATTCTCCAGAATACAAAACTTACTGAAATAAAAAAATAAAACAAATACAATGGTAGCTTTCTTACTTTTTTTGTATCTGAAAATCTGGAAAATGAAAGCATGATGGAAGCTCTTGATTATCAGTCCCAATACCCACCTTTTGCACCTAGAAGCTTGTGACTTTGTGACTTTGTGTGAACAATCCAAAAAATATGAATGGTGGCCGCCGAACATATGTATGTGTAAGGAAGGCTTTTTTTAATTTTTTGTCTTTTAGTCACCTAAGGCTTTTACGAGGTTCGAAAAGACCAAAAAGTCCCTTGAAATTTTGAGTTTGAAGTGTCTTCGCATTTTTCCCAATGCTGGCCATGATCGTGGCCTATATGACATGATCGTGGCCTATATGACATGATCGTGGCCCTTTAGTAAGCTCTCTATCACAGTCGTGGCATGTAGGTCACGATCGTGCGGGCCAATCTTTGTGCTTCTGTCAAGATTGTGACCTGCCTGCCACGATTTTGGGCCAATCTTGGTACTTCTGTCATGATCGTGACCTGCTTACCATGATCGTGGGCCTGTGTTATGACCCGGTTTCCCTCTGAAACTCCTTTGTCCTTCGATATTAACCTTGAAACACTGGCCAACACAAATAATTAGTAAACTGACACAATTCTAACCTAAACACTTACTAAATGATCGAATTAATGACTAAACACTTATCAAACTATGCCCTAAAACTTGATGCAATTTACACTTATCAATGATTTATCAAGTTCTTTAGAGAAAAATCTTGCTACTTAATTATGTTCATTTTATAAGCAATGTTAAAAATTTCAACTAAACTAATTTTTGAAGGATTCATGATTTGGTTTGCACAAAATTATAAGTTGATGCAAGTATATCAAACCCTAAATAGTTGACAAATAATGTATTTACACGGATAATGAGTACTTTTGATTGCTTTGATAGATTTGTTAAACTTCCGTATAATTAAAATTTTGATTACGTTGATAATGATTAGGATTGGATTGCTTTAACATAAGCAAAATTTTAAGTGTGATGGTATTTGATTTGAATGAAAATATAATTTTTTGTATTTTTCCATGTTTTATATCAAAATTATCCTAATTTAATTAATTTTATGTCTTATTTTAGGTAACTATGGAAGAAGTTGCTTAAGGAAAGACATAGCTAAGAATATAGCATATTTAAGGAAAAAAATAAAGAAAATACCATTTTTGGCCTAATAAATCGTAGCAGACATATGTGAGTCTGCATATGTTTCTATGAAATAAGATTGAAGGTGATACATGGTCTATTACATAAGCTAAAAGGTGGTCGTATAATTAAGAGAAGATAAACAAATAGAAACAAGAATTGAGACGCGACCATATTTCATTCTTAAGTGTTTTTCTCTCAAACAAGCTTAGGGGTGATACATGGTCTACTACATAAGTTGAAGGGAGGTTGTATGGTGATGACAACATAAACAAATAGATGAATGAATTATGATGAGCATGTTTCAGCCCATGCCTAATTCTATAATTTTGATAGAAAAATACATGGTTTAGAACATAATAGTCTTATAAATTGTATCTGTGATGGACAAAAATTACAAAAAGTGGTAGAAGTTAGGGTTTTATATTATTTTTCACTTTCTTCCATCCTAGACTTTAGTTTTAATTTTTGTTAGCATCTACCTACCTAAGGAAAGCAGAAGAACAAATTTGAAGGTCTTTTTTAATAGAGAGAAAGGTCTTTTTTAACAGAGAGAGTTCAAGAGTTACTTTTCAAAAGCGATCACCAAATGAGGATATAGATACTCGTCAGAGGATACTTTAGATGAGTTTTGCCTTCCTTTCAATTTTTATTTTAGCATGTATAAGGATGATTTATGACTAAATATTTTTATATGTAGATTATATAAAATGATAATGAATGTTATATTTGAGATTTATACGTATTGTTCTTAATGTTAACGATATATAAGAAAAAGTTCAAGTCTGATTTGAACTACATATAGACATAGTCAAGAGAAATTATATTTATATTATTTTTTCCATATAAATTAAGGATTGAATAGGTATGTAGAGCAAACCTATATGACTCTTTTAGTATTTATATGTTCCTTTTAGTATTAAGGTAATCTTTTGTAGGGTATCAAATAACTTAGTGCATCCTAAGAGTAGCTATTCAAATATGCAATTATACATTAAAGGGTAGCAGGTCATTATATTAGGAAAGCGCGTTGGTCCAAATTATAGAATTTTTATAATTAAATAAGCATAGAAGAAGAAGTTATGGGAAAATCTAGTGTAGGTATTTCTTAATATTGAAATTATATTCGATTATTGTATGACATTCTTGTGGTGATCTAAAGTAGTTAATATTTAGTTTACTTTATTTTATTTATCAAATCAATCAACAAAATTTAGGGGGAAAAAAGAGTTTCTCTTGCTAGCTAGAGCATTCTCTAGCTTCTCACAAGTGATTTTACCTTTTACCTTGATACTTTCCTTTTTTGGTTTTTCCTTTTCCTCTTCTGGTTTGTTACCGCCTTGGTCCATTTGACCGCTTCCTCTTTTGCTAGGGGTTCATCCCTGGTAAAGGGCCTTTCTAAGGCCTTGAAAGCAACCAAAGAGAAATCAAACAATTTGGAGGTCTTTAGGCTAATTTATGACCCAAACAATATGACTAGTTCAACAAACCATAGACAGAATTCTACTACACGATAATCTCTTGTCATATTCAACCATCTCTATGTAAGATAACACTAAAATAACACCAAAGCATCATCCCAGCAACTAATCCACATCCAAATCTTTTTACACATTCAAATATAAAAAAATAAATAAATTAACTAAGTGAAGTCCCAAACCTTAAAATTGACAAAGTAGTTCTTCTAATGCTTTTCCTTCTCTTCCTTTTTGACTTTGCTTGACTTACCAACTAGAAACACGAAAAATATACCTCTCAATCATACTTCCACCATTATAATTTCATTCCTTCATAAGCAAAGTAAGAAGAGATAAAAGTGAAGAGAAAATCCCTAACTTTTACCTTGATTTCCACCTAAGATTGGCTTAATTTCTTACATGAAAAATGATGGAATGAAGAAGGTGAAATGGAGAGGAGAACCCCAAAAATATCTTGCATCTCCCCACTCCACATCCCCATTCCAGAACTTTCAAGACTCACACATATGCTTAATTCCTATTGGACACACATGCTTTATTATTATTGGTCACACATGCCTTAATCCAATTGGTCCATGTGTTAACTTTAGAAAATTTGCATATTGGTCATCTTTCTTCCTTGACTTCCCACATTGGGCCACAATCTTATAAATTAATTTCATTCCCCTATGTCTTAATTTTCTAATGTAATAAATTTCATGCAATTTGGTTAATTATTTCGGGAGTTATACCCAAAACACTACAGGTTGTTCGAAAACAGGGACAACAACTATAACTCAACTTCAAGCTAGAATTCAAAAATCTTAGAGGCACAATCAAATTTTGGTTCCTTAATGAAATTTTTAGATGTCTCTATTCTAATCTTCAATTGAAATTATCCAATTTTAAGGTCTAAAGGAAAATATATGGCCAAATTACAGAAGTACGTTCAGTAGAACCTATCTAAACAGCGAGGTACACATCCCTAATCAACTAACTTCAATCTTATCATTTAAGAGCAAGACAAAAATACATCTAATTTAACCAAAAACATCCCATTTAAATGTTAGGGCATTACATTTTTGCTATAGCTAATCAAATTCATTCAATTAAAAAAAGTGTATAAAAATAGCATTATTAGATTTTGATTCAGACTCTAACTGTAACATCCTGTTTCCATACTAAGGGTTAGAACCCTAGATTTTTGTAATTGAGAAATAACAATGAGATATTAGAAAAATGCATTTCATACTTATGCATAATGTTAGCATACACACATATGAACTTGAATTTTGCACACATTACAATGATTTGTTCATTTACTTATTTGACATTTTCTGGGTATAAATGATTGTTTTAATGTGATTATAATGTGAATTATGGATTATGTGTCTTAAAAAATGAGTTGGTGTTTACAATTAGTGATTTAAAATTTTTGGTGAAATATGGAAAATTTTTAATAATTATAGGTATTTTTAGACTAGGAAAAATGCCAAGTGGCAGAATAATTGATAAATGGTAGTAGAAATAAGAGTCAAATGGCCGTGTAAATTTTTATAAATGACATCAGGATTTAATGACATATGTCATTGAAAATTGGAAGACAATTGGAGCAGAAATTGGAGACAAATGGACTAGTTAAATAAAAGACTAAGGTGAGACCATAAGAAAGTGACATGTGGAAAATGACAAGTATCACTTACCACACCACATGCCATAACCCATGAAACTCTCCCAAGTGAAGGACTATCTTCACTTTATTAGTTACTTCACCTCTTGTTAATATCTCTTCTCATCTTCTTCGATCTTCTTTGCCTACGATCTTCTCTTTTTGCCCTATCAATGTAATCCTTGCTCTCACCCTTCTTTGCTACTATCATTTTGTTCTCTTCTTCATTTGTCACAAGAAAAATCTAATCTCTCCCTCATAAATGATGATGATCGTGTGGTGTTGAGAAGCTAGGGTTAAGAGTGATTTGAAGATCTTGAAGCTTAAACAAGTAAGTAGTATGTTATTCTTCTTGATATGTTGAGTGAAACATGCATGATGATAGTTAGATGTTGAAAGATCATTAAATGGTAATATGTATATGCTAAAACGTGAATGAGAAAACCTGGGTATGTTCATCTCTTGCTTTTACATATATGATGATCAATATTTCATAAGTTGTTGTTGAGATGATTTTGAGTTAGAATGATCACTGAAATGTTGTACAATGAATGCATAAATTTATAAAGGGATGATATATGTTCATGTTCTATATTGAGGTGTGATCACGTGGATTATTGGTAGCTGTTATAAAGGTAAACTAGAATGATTTTAAAGCCAGAGAAAAGGCTAGTGTATTGTCTTGAAATGAGAAGAAGTAGGATGATAGTTTTGAGACAAAGTAAAGTTGAAAATGAAGTTAAATATGTGATGGAATATGTCAGATGGAGTGTTTTCACTAAAAATGCATCTGTATTTTAGCCATATTCTGATCTGTAGACATCAAAATGGGATGATTTTAAGTTTAGATTAAACTAGAGACATATGGCTATATTTTTGATGAGGGAATCAAGTTTTAATTATGTCTTTAAAGGTTTCAAATTTTGGCTTGAAGTTGAGTACAGTGTACTGTTGCGATTTGGGAACGGTCTGTAATATTTTAGGTATAACTTGCAGAATGATAAACCAAACTGCATGAAATTGGTGTCATTAGAAACTTAAGGCATAAACAAACATTTGTTTAGAAGAATGTATTGAATAAATACCTCATTTTATTTGTCAAATGACTATGAAAGATTGATCCGAAAATATGTTTTGGGAAAAGCTGGATTGAGGCTTGGATAAGGGAGTTTCACGATCGTGACAGAGGGTGATCAATTGGTGGTTGCACGATCATGTGCACTACTGTTTGACATCTTTCAACACCCTTCACTCTTTCAACCATAACTTCTTCTCCGGACCTTCGACTGGCTTGAAATTTGAATCACAAGCTCCTCACACATTGTCCTTCCTTTCCACCAAATTTCATTGTCATCTGAATTCACTAGGGAAGGATTGGTAAATGGTTGATTGATGAACTTAGGAAGATCAAGTTTCGCAAGATATGGTATATGAATGTATCTCCCTTTGGAAGTTATTAGTTGTTAATGATATAAAAGTGTTCTTAGAAATGCTAATATGATTGCAAGGAGATGAGTAATGTTTATCAAGTAAGAATGAATGAGAGTTTGGATATTATGTGAGCATATAATGCTAGAATAACATTGATGAATGATTGATTGATAAGATTATAATAATCACATATATTGAGCTATGAACCTTAGTGCATGATTGAATGATGAACGTAGAATAAATTTGTATCATTGAGGTGTCAAAATTTTGTATCATTGAGGTGTCAACTTAAATTCAAATTAGAAATATATGAGTTTTGAAGTATGAATAATCATGAGATAGGAATAAAGGAAACATACTCAGAATAGTCAAATTGAGCATGTATTATACATAACACATATACATATGTGTACAATTGAATGCTTATGTGATTTTGCAATTAGTAATGTGTGTACAATGTGCGTATTCCATGATGTGGATACACAAGATAGAACATCCGCATCTAGACATTTCCTGATCATGGAAGCTAATGCTAAACTGGAGCGTACTGTGAGTCGACCTAGATGAGTTCACTTTGATTGTTTGTTCTGTTTTAAATTTCTGCATTGAATTCTACTAAATGTGAATGTGATTGAGACAATTTCGGACATTAATAGTCCGAGGAGTTTGATAAATGTGAGAACATAAGAAATGCTTCATTAAATGTGAATGTGAATGAAATAAGTGATACTCAATATTATTGTTGAATATCGGATCAATGTCCGATGATAAATGTGAATGTGAATGTGAAACTGAAATTAAATGACTGATTGAATATATGTGAATGTGATGCATTTTATTGCATGAATGCATGACAACATAAAGGTTGTTGTGATCGGAGTAGCCACCGGAAAAGAGCTTAAAGCTTAGAAAGTGACAAAGAGCTTAAAGCTTAGAATGTGGTAAGAACATCTAGCTCACTATGTAAAATGAGTCATGTATCTCTAACAAATAAGGGACAATTATTAATGAGCCCGGTATCCACAATGGATACGGGACAATTACAGGTACTCGGTCACAACAATAACAATTAGAAGTGAGTCTCATGTGCATTGCATATATAATTGATATTTTTGTTTTAAATGATCAAAATGAACTGTTTTGGACTACTCTGAATATGAAATGTGGAATAAGTGATCAAAGTATTATGTGATGCTATATGATTATTGGTGAAATGATGTGCATTATATGATGACATGAAGTGTATGTGAATTTGAAATATGAACTGTTGTGTTATGTGATTGAGTGAGTCATCGAGGATGATCCGCTCACTGAATTCGCAAAACTCACCCTAAAATTGCAACATTATTTTTCAGGCTTGGAGAAGATCTCCAGTTAGATAAATTAGAGTCTAGCTACTGTATTCAAGTAAGAGATAGAGGTCGAGATTAGTTGTACCTGCATATGTCTACAATCTTTCTTTGTATTTTTTTTAAAAATTGTATTCCGTAATTATTGTACAACATTTATGTGAATTGAAAAGTGTACTGACTGTATGACTAGAAATGTTTTGTATTGGACCCAAATGATTACTTGAATATATGATGACGTGATTTACAGGCTATAGCGTTAATCCGGAAGTTTATCCAGCGCATATCCAAAGGGTAGTAGCTACGAGTTCCTCCGTCTCACAAAAAAAAAAAACTGAAGTCCTATCCATAAATTTAATAGTGAGTATGAATAAAACAATGATAAACCTTAAAGATTCATCATTAAGTTATATATAAAAAAGAGTTATTCCGCCTATGAATATTAATATTAAAGATTAATTTATAAACACAATAGAATTTATTCTTATAATTTAATTTAAAAGCGTAAATTTGAAACCTTAACAAAATAGACGGGTATTCATAACGAAAGTTAAGCGACAAAGACATTCGCGTTTGCACATGTAGATTCTCGAATAATGGGTCACTTGTTTGTCCTCCAAGTTGTCTTAAGTTTTGTTATTGGGCAATCAGGAAACGTGGGCTAAGGGCCGGAATATGACACGGATGTGACTGGGTCGCCCATAAATTATGCTTTTTAATATTGCAATACAGCGTGTGCGTCACGTAGATAAGTCAATCCAAAACAAGCTGTTCTCTCGTCTCTCTGAGAGCGAACGGATGTTCATAGAAAGCTAACTAATCACCATGAACTCTGAATTACATTGGGAATCTCAGCCCAATATTTTTGCCCAGTTGCTTCAATCAGCGACTGCCTCCACCAAATCTGATCTTAACAACAGCAACAACCTATCTCCATCATCTAGCATGGATTATGGCGTCCTGAACATGAACGTCGAGTCTCTGCCCTACCCTTCCAGAGTAACGCCTAAGCCATGTTGTCCACTTTTAGATCATGACTTGCACAAAGCACCAACGGGGTTGCCACCTCTTTTCTCTTCGCATAATTGTGAGTGTTTTTTTCGAGCTCTTTAGTTTCATTTATCTTTATGCTTCTTTATAGATCGAGAAAATAGGAATCAGATCGGAAAGGTAATATTTTATTTTTTCTTTTTCATGTTAGAATTCAATACTTGAATGACACAACCCACCAATTTTTTTTTTCTTTCAAAATAAAGGACTAGAAACATGCTTTGGCTTGACTGAAGTCTTCTCACTTGCAGATTTGGGAACAGTAGGGACAGCTGCTCTTCGTAAAGAGTATGAATCTTTAGCAGATCAGGAAAGGAAAGATGAATATAAAACGAGGGTTGTTGAAAGGTTGAAGAAATTATGTGTAGACGATGCACTGGAAGCAAAAACTGCTGTTGGGATGGAAATAGCTCAAGGAGTTGATTTCTTGAAGGTGTTGGATTCTTCGCACCCGAAATTGGCAGAACTTGTTGAGATAAGTGACAACAGTCGAGAAGGAGTTGCCAAGTTGATAGATGGTCTAAGACTGGTTGAGAGAGCACAGAACAGGTTGCGATCTGTTCTCTTTAATGAAGGTGCATCCTCTGCTCAATGAAGATAGCCTTTGGTTGTCGTAAATTATGACTGTATATTGAATGCAAGTAGATCTGTGGATGTGTGTTTTTCTTAAATTTTATATAATCTCTTTTCTTCTGTATTTGGATTTATCTACAAATTTACTTGGGGTATATTTGGTTCCGAAAAGATGGAGCTAATGTTGAAGTTTATCCTCCGTTAGATTGTGGTTTATGAATGTATGTGCAGGTGCCTATTTCATCTGTATGTTTGCTTTTGGCATCGCACGTATTGTTTTGCATTGAAGTCTTAAGCCAATTGGAAAGAAGAGCAAAGAATACAGTGACGCTAGTATTCCTAATTATCCGTTGGAATATATCCTGTTGTAAGGACATTTTAAAAAGTTTGAATTGAACTTTCCGTTGAATGTGTCAGTGGTTCTCAGAATCAACACGCGTCCTTTCCCGTTTTCATAATTTGTAAGCGTATGCAAAAGGTTAGGAGTGCTGGTTTTTCATCCGCCTCCACGATGCTCTCTGTGCTCCATTGCTTAAGCTCTCGTTGCCTGTCATTCAGCCTCCTCACTTTTTTGTTTCCCCCTCAGTTCTGCTCTTCTTCAAGCGTCCTTAGAAATCAACCTTCGTCCTCTTAATTTGGCCTCTTAAACTTTTACTTGATCCATCAATTAATTTTTTTTGAAAAAGAAAATTGAATAAATAAAGAAAGGTTAGAGTACATGACCATAAATAATACAAATCAGAAAAAAAAAATCTACTACAAAAGTGGAAGGGAGAAAATTGGGAGCTTAGTAGCAACAGGAAGCCTCAACAACCGAATCTGGTGCAAAGATCAGAGCAGCAAGAGAAGTGAAGGTTTTTGGACCATACAATCTCGCGAATGTCAGAGATTAACAAAGAGAGTAAGCTATCTTGAGACAAGGATTTGAGCTGAAAACGACGAAGATTCCGTTCTCGCCAAAGCGCATAGATATAAACCCCTAAGACAATCGTAAGAATAGGACGTCGAGACGCTGGTTGAGAAGAGAGGCAAGTTGTAATAGCAACCAAGTCCGAGTCCGGAGGTGTCCAAGAACATAGAGCAGTGATAGAGGCCCATATAGTATTGTTGAAGGGACAGGCAAAAAATAGATGAGAGCATGATTCAATATGCTGAGAACGCATGGGGCAAGATTGATCCATTTGTACATAAGGAAGACGATCCGCTGTGGAAAGCTTGATTTGAATGGCCAACTAGAAGATGAAGGAGATCCTCGGCGTTAAATTACGACTCCAAATAGTGGCAGCCCAAGGAACAATGGGTTTAAGGGTACACAAATTATCACAAATGAATTTACTAGTCAAATTGGATATAGAAGTACCTTTCCAGAAGAAGGCATCCGGTTCGTGAGGAGAGGGGGCATAGGTAGGCTGAAGGTGACAAAGACTCCGAGGAAAATGCCAAGAGTTCCCAATAATGAAGGACATCATATGTGTTTCAAGGGGGAACAAAGGAAGAGCCCGAGAGAGAGACCTCTGGTGGAGTAGAAGGCCGCGATTAGACCAGTTATCATACCAGAGGAATACCCTCCGTTCATCTTTAATTACACAGGAGGTCTCATGACGAATATCATCCCGAAGCTTCAAAAGCTGATTGAGAAAGAAAGAATGTGAAGCTTGCGATTGGATAGCCCCGATACTTTTTCCTTTAAGAAAGTGAACATGGAGCCATTTGATCCACAAAGTGTTCTTATCCTCCAGAATCCACCAAAACTTCTTAAGAATCAAAGAACGGTTAGAGGTTTTAATAGAAAGAATATTCAAACCACCTTCTTGCTTTGGATGGAAAATATCAGCCCATTTCATCTTTTGCTGCACCAGGGTCACCATTTGAATGACTCCATAAAAAAGTGCGAAATAGCTTTTCAATTTCCTTGATAATACTATGAGATAGGAAGATGTGGGAACTCCAATACACATGCAAAGAATTAAGGATTGATTTAATAAGCTGAAGCTTACCCGCGTAGGAAAGCGACTTATTTACCCAAGACTTGATTCTTTTCTGTAACCTTTCTAAGAGGGGGCGACAATCTGTATAGTTAAGCCTCTTGGTCGACACAGGGAGACCAAGGTAAAGGAGAGGGGGATTTTGCATCTTCATGCCCGTGGCCGCAGTAATGGTGGATTCCAAAGTAAGAGCTCCATGGGACAAAATAAAATGACTCTTGCACACGTTGATCTGTAACCCTGAAATAAGGTAAAAGACATGGAGAGCATGCATAAAGGTTTGTATAGAATCCAAGTCAGCCTTGCAAAATAAAAGAAGGTCATCGGCGAAGCACATATTAGTGAGACCAAGTTGCTTGCATTTGGTGTGGTACTTAAAGTTAGAGTTGGAGGTGGTCTCTTTTCTGATAAGAGCATTGAGAATCTCCATAGCCATGAGAAATAAATATGGGGAGATAGGATCGCCCTGTCGAAGTCCTCTCGCTGCCTTGAAATAAGAGGTAGGGGAGCCATTAATCAAAACCGAAAAGGAAGCTGAGGTAATACAAGCCATAACCCAATTAATAAATTGAACCAGAAGACCAAAGGCTGCCATCATATCGTGCAAGAAACGCCAATTGATACTATCAAACACCTTATGAAAATCAATTTTCAAGGTGCAATTCGAAGGCTTATGAGAAGATGAGTAGCCTTTCAAAAGCTCCTGTACAATAAGA
>JAOSBM010000009.1:8818051-8836010 GCA_027568955.1 Erythroxylum tenue | reverse complement strand
ATAGTGGTTTGCCAAAATCCTAAGTGGGAGCTTAGGTAGAGGACGTAGGTTTTAACACCGAACATCTATAAAACAGCATTTGATCTTCTTCCCTACATCTTGTATATTGTTTTTGGTTATATTGGTTTTGTGTGTATTAACTTCTGTTTTATTGTAGAATTCCGCAAAAAGCTTTAGTGATCTATTCAACCCCCCCTTCTAGATCGCTTACAGCCCACGGTTTGGGGTGAACCAGGATAAAATTGCTGTGTCTACTCTCTAACTCTCGACTTTTAATTTCTATCGTTTTATACAAGTATATCGAAGTTAATTGCAATACATCGTTATTTTTACTCAATAGTTTTTGAAAAGCAAGTTTTCAAAGAATTTGAAAAGGGGATTGTATTCAAGAAAAAAAGGATACACAATTCAACCCCCCCTTCTTGTGCATTTTGTATATTGAACAGAAAGTCTATACTAACGCGTGATTTACTTCAGTTTTATGGTTCATTGTTTTGTATTATTGTAAATGCTCAATTTGTGTTGTGGTTTTAAACTGCAATTTTTTTCATACCCTCAGCTCGACCCCATTACAACCAAAATAAAGACCTTCATATTGATGTTTGTGTTTGATATGAGTGGTGGAGATTGGATTAGTAAGCATGTTTATGGTAGATGCCTTATATGAAATGAATGATGAATGAGTATGCCATACATTTGAATGCTTGAGAGGATGGAGAGTGGAGCGAGTATCTATCACACTTGTTGATGGTTCTTTGAATTGAAGTACTTGTTCATTTTGGCTAAATAAGCGAAGAATGACTTATTTATGGAGTATTATGAGTTTGAAGTTCTTAGGTTGTGTTTATTGAAATGATCGTTAATATCTTTGACTATTATTTGGGAAAATTGTTGTTTTCATTTTTTTTCCTTGTATAGTCTAGTGTTATTTATTTTGCCTGAGGACAAGCATAGTTTAAGTATGGGGGAATTGTTGTGTCTAGTTTCTATTGCTTTTAATTTCTTTCATATCTTGATTTTGGTTATAAATCCTTGTGTTTTAATCTAAATGTGAGATAGATTGAGTGAAATTAGTGAAGATGTTGCATTAATCCTAATTTTGTGAATATGGCGTGAACTATATGCAAGTCACAGCTCATGACTCACATGTGACGGTTGTGACATGTAATACATGGCTGTGATTTACTCATTTCCTTCATTTTTCCCATAATGTGTTTAGTTATTGCTTGGCAGCTGCAAAGGTGAAGGGCATGAAACCCTAGACCTAGGAGCATACTACAAATAGAAGGAGAGAGTGGTGGTGAAAGACATCTTGCATTCTATCTTCACTCTTTATACATAGAGATATTCGGGAGGCATAGAGAGATAGAGAGAGAAGTGCGGAGGCAGAGAAGAAACAGAGCTTCGGTTAAGAGAAGAAAGAAGAGAAAGCAGATAGTCGGGTGAGAAGAGAGAAACACACCAGAGAGGTGGAAGCTTAGGATAGAGGCAGAAAGCGAGAGCTGAAGATAAATCTTGGTGAACTTGAGCAACCATTCTCTGGGCGAGAAGAGAGCAGAGGTAAAAGGAGAGAGCCAATGCTTGAGAGCTTGAGTTTGGTAGGATACCCACCACTAACTTCTGCATCCTAGAAGTCTTCATTTTCTTTGTTCATCTTTATTTCATCTTTTGCTGATAATGTTGAACTCATTTATCTTCTATTTGTTAACTTACTTTCTCTGTTATTGTTCTGTTGCTTGTTGTCCATCTTTAGTTTATTCATTTTGTTCATCACTTTTACATTTTTGTGTTTACATTTAACGTGGGATTGCATTGTATGGAGATGATGAACTGTGTTTATGCTATGATGGGTTGATACCTTTTTCTTGAGAATTAATGTAGCTATCAACTATGCATGATTGAGTTATGATTTGTTGTCTTGTTTAGTGTTGTAGTTTCTAAGCTGAATGGGTGTAACAACATGATCAAGAAGGAAGGAGAGAAAGGCCCAAGATTTGGAAAAGGGGAGTAGCAAGGAAGAATAGACATGTCAGAGAAGAAGAGAAAAACCAGCAGAAAAAGCCAAATGAAAGTGGAGGGAAAACTAGGAGAAGGGAGAAAGTTTTCAAACAAAGAAGAAGGAGAAAGATAGAACAACTTGGAGCAATTTGTGGAAGAGGGAAAATATTAGCCAGAGTAATGAAAATGAGCAAGTTGTGTCCAGAAAAATGTTGAAAAAGTAACATGCAAGTCATATTGATAGATAGGAGTGAAGAAAAATACTTCTCTCACAATATTACTCTAAAATTTTGTTATATTTGACTGATGTTGTATAAATTTGATATGTAGATTTTTTATTAAATATTCATGCATGTTATTTTAATAATTATAAAATATATTAATCTAATAATATAATTTGATATATTAAAAATTGAATTGAATTAGATTTAATTTTAACATTTAATTACAATAAAAATAAAATAAAAAGTAAGTTGGCAAAACTAAATAAATTTTTTTTCAAGTTTTTCGATTACAAATTTTGATTAAATGTTTTTTTTCTCAAATTTTTATTATAAAATTTAACTAAATAAAATTTAAAAAGTAAAAAAAAAAACCATAAGAGAAAAATGGAAGAAAACCAAATCATTATCTTGTTTTTCTTTCTAAACTAAAAGAAACGAAGTAGGGGACTGTAATGGCACAGACAACCTCGCAGCGTTTTCCGTCTCATTTCCTGGAAGGTCATGACTATTTTGTTTTTGATTATTTGACTAGGTCAACGTCGAAAATCAATTAAGTAATTCCTACCGATTAATCACTCTCGAATCTCGATCCTTAAATAGGAACAAAAGGACCTTGAATGTGTCTTCTTTCCTCAGGCAGATAAGAGAGAAACTAGAAAAGTCAAACTATCCACAGCAGCAGTTGCGATGGTGCAGATAACGAACCACAATAATCAACCTTCCAATTCAACATCTCCGAGTCCGACAATCAGCAAATCCTCCTCGCAAATCCACCATCATCATGCTCAGGCAAGCAATGACTATTTTAAGAACATCTTGGAGTCGTTTCCCTCCCATACTCAGAATGCTCACTATGATAGGAAGCACTCTTCTGGGTCTCCTAAATTCAGTCCCGTTCCTCGCTCACATAACCAGTCTGATTACTGGAAGCAACTTTTGGAGTTTGGTAACGCTATCCATAATCAGAAGAAACATTTGTCTGTGCAAAATGTTTCTTCGACAAAATCATTAGCAATAGCACCCGAGTCATGCGCTTCTTATCCTGATATTTCTCTTCTAGATGAGTCACTACTTGATGGGAGGAGATCTGCACCACCCGACTTTCAGGAGCTTCACAGAAGTCAACAGTCGTCTACAAGTTCGACCGCTAATGACCCAGTAAAGGTATCCTCTTCCTTCTCCCCCTCCTCCTCCTCCTCGGCTTCGGAATTGTCTTCGTCCTCATCGGCGCCGGAGTTGGAAAGTCAACCAACAAAAAGAACTTATCTTGATGCAGCTCTGACAATTTCTAATTTCAAACAAAAGCCCAGTAGACAGCCATCCTCGAGTGAGCAAGGTCAACCCTCTGGAGACAGGAACAGTAAGAATATTCGGAAAGCGACTTCGCAGAAAATTCCATCACTAAAACCTCCATCAGGATCTAACAAGACTCTTTTTAAGTTCGGCACAGTTGATGAAACGTTAATAGCGGATTGTTCGCAGTATTCCGCAGTGACTTTCATACCACAGTCTCCGAAAGCGAGAAATGTCTTCAGATCAGTCAGTGCCTGCAAACCCTCCTCTGTACTGCCGAGGACTATGTCATATGCTGACGGGTTAAGTATAAAAGATAATGAATCACAGGTTCAACGAGCACGGCCTCTGTTGCGGAAATATTCTGCAGACTTTATGGAAAGTGTTGCCAGTGCTTCAGGTATGTCTCAAAACTTTAGATCTTATTTCAGCACATGAATGTTTGATGTTTCCTAATTAAAACAATCATTGTTAAGTTCTTTGCAAATGGGGGAATTCGTGAATTGTTACAATCACTCAGCAAAACAACAGTAAAGCTGAATGTCAATTAGTTTGTTGTCAAAATGAAAATTTGTTTAGTTCACATGTTAGTAATGTAGGTTATGAAGTACAAGAAGGATAAAGTTTGGCTCTTTATGTTTTCATTTTTGCGTTTCAAGAGGGACGAACGAAGCAAAGATAAATATTCCAGTCTTGTAAAATGAGCAAAGCTGTTAGTACCCTTAGCGTATGGAATGTAAATTGATTGTGCATTGTGTGCATATGGAGTCTGAATGAACTCAGAGGTTCTTTTGACTAGATCCGTGTTAGTAATTTAGGAATTTGAATTCACAAATTCTACTACTTACGGCAGCGGATTGTTTGACTCTTCCTTTTCTTTTAACATCACCGTGAGTTCTGTTAACGTAAATGTTCTAGCTTTGAGAGAATTTAGTTGGATTACGAAACATGATAGTCTAGAATTGGTCTTGACTAAATTCTTTACTTACCTTCCATTTGGGAGATCTCTTAGTACTTCCTTGGGGGACATCTACTGATTAATAGCAGAACGCATGCAAAATATCAGTTTAACATATGTCATCGTTAACGAAATAATAAAACAATCAGTATCTCAAAACCCTGCCATTATACTCCCTCCTCTTTAATTCATTTCTATTGTAATGACAGGTAATAACATATTGGAGCGGTGCAATTCCTGCAGTAATCCTCTAAAACATTGTTGTAGCCAGACCATACTGACAACAGTCCTCGCCAAGTCATCTTCTACATAAATAACTGCATTAATGTTATTGCAGCTATTTCTATACTTGACTTGTGCTACAAATAAGCTTTGGCTTGAAGTGATCTTGGAATATCAGAGGGTTAGATGAGAAATGGCAGCCTCACATGTAGTAATACTGAAACAAAGAAAGGTAATTGCAATGATCTATTATGTTTTTTGCTTTTCCAACTTGGTCGTCCAAGTTTCGTATCTTTGGCTCAAGAAGTTTTATGTATGTTCTGCTTCAACAAGTCCCATTCATTCTCTTCCTTTTGTGAGATTTATTCAAGTTCTAAATGCAACTGATGACTAGCAATGACTAAAGCAATAAACCAATTGGAGCTAATATCGTGAGCCCAAATCATGGATTGAGTTGCACATTAAATCATCGTCTTTGAATATTCAATACAAGTTGATTAAGCAGCAAATGGTAGTGATGGATGATGAAAAGACGTTGAAGATGATTGAATACTCAATATGATTACATGTTAAATCATCGATTGAGTTGATGTTAAATCATCTCTTATCTTTCTCTGTCTTGCTTTTCTCTAGATTCTTAGATATTTTATAATCCACTATCAACATTATTAATTGTAACATTGGTATCAAAGCAATTAATCCTATTGGAAGTAGGTAGTTTGTAATAGATATGGCATCAGGCAAGAGATCATACAATTATAGAAAGTTCAAAGAAATGATGAAGAATCATATGCATGGATTGAAAGCACAATAAGTAAGGGATATTGATGAAATTAAGGACATGATGGCACATTTTTACCATTCTTTCACAGGTAGCAATGTGAAGTACCTATAATGGAATTTCCAGAAATTTCTGTTTTGGAAATTAAATGGAAACCTACGAGATTCAATAGAATTGAGTTCTCTCATTTCGATGGGTTAGTCTTGAAAGAGTGGATAGTCAAGAGTGAGCAGGTCTTTCTCTTAGATGTAACATCTTTAGAGAAGGGATAGTTTTGACACATTTATCTACCGAGTTGTGGAGAATATATCTTTTCTGTGGAGCAATGCTTTTATAGCTCTTTTTCGGATGATCGAATTGGTGAATTGAGAGAATTCAGGAAATCAAGATTAGTGAAGGAATATTGTAAATAATTCAATTTTTTGCACAATCTGGTAAAGCTCTTTAACAAGCCCTAAAAATCTTTAACAAGCTTATGATTTAGATTAAAAACACAACTTGTTTTCTCAACGCTAACAATCTAAATATAATTGGCTTCAAGGTTTGGGATAACAACACAATTTCAAATGCCTCCTATATGGAAAGAATTAGGGACAGATTTCCTAAGGTAAATTGGGCGGAGCTACTGTGGCATAATTCATTAGTGCCTAAAGCATCTGTAATATGTTGGCTTGGACTCTAGAGAGGTTATGCAGCAAAGAGAGATATGAAATAGGTCCAAACCTCCTTTGTGTCCTATGCAGGTTGGAAACAGAATCAATAGAACAGTTGTTCTTTAAATTGTTCATACTCACATACAATCTGGTTCAGGATTCAACACAGGTTAAGGTGTTACTGTGATGAAGTCCAGTGGACTCAAATTGTCAACTGTCTGAGCAGATTGGCCAGAAACACAAGAAGTAACTCTTGCCTAATTCAAGTGGCCTTCCCATGCTGCATTTACATGCTATGGACAGAAAGGATCGACCGAATTCAGAGAGAGGCAAAAACTCCCAAGAATGCACTAGCTACTGGATTAATCCACTAGATCAGAGAAGTTTTAGTGGAAAATAAAAGCAATTTGAATATTTCAGACAGTGCGATAAGAAATTAGGATATCAATTGACTACCATAAACATGCAAGCTGCAGCGGAATACAGATTCATACTCAATCATATCAAAATGTTTGAGTGATACATTAGAAAAATTTTAGATCTCATCAACGATGTTATAAATACTTTGTAATGCTCTCTTAATTAACCAGTGCACCTATAACATTTCAAAGCCTAATGAACATCTTTTTCAATTATATTTAAATAAGTTCGCACTGTTTTTAAAGATTATTTATTGGTATAAAGTGCATATGTTGATCAACATATGGAACAGTTAGCTGAGTAGATATTAAACCAATCTACTTAAGCATGAAGAGGTTAAATGGAGAGAGAATGTTGAGGAGTCATTCATATAACTTGGGGAGTGATAATGATGCCACTGATTCTCTTTCGAGTGTGTTTAGAGCAACTTTGTTTTGCATGATTATTTTGGGAATGCAGCCTATCTTGCTTTAAGAGATTAAAAATACTTGTTTTAGAGATTAAAAAATACTTGTCAAATGATAGAGCAACCAAAGAAAGGGGAAGTGTTGTTATGATCTTATACATAAAATGGCGAGCTTTTGAGGTGGAAAGGTAGGCTAGTAATGGGTAGTGAAATTAGTTTTAGAGTAAAATTTTGTCTA
Source organism: Erythroxylum tenue (assembly GCA_027568955.1). Taxonomy (NCBI): domain Eukaryota; kingdom Viridiplantae; phylum Streptophyta; class Magnoliopsida; order Malpighiales; family Erythroxylaceae; genus Erythroxylum; species Erythroxylum tenue. The sequence goes on along the minus strand of JAOSBM010000009.1, from coordinate 8,828,817 downwards.
TTGCCTCACCCACTTTCATTTGCCCATCCTTGACCAGCCTAAACTCTTAACAATCATCTCTTGGTATAGCACAGTTCGCAGTACCGGGCTGTCGGCATTACCTTATTTCCCTCTCATTCTATCCACGACCGTGTACCTTATATCGACAGAGCGTAATGCTAGAACCTTCAAGAATAAAGTCATAGATGTGGAGCTAGTATATCTCAGGGTACTCTCCCACGTTAGGGAGCATCTTAGCCTATTCACTGAAGTGAGATAAATTTTATTTTATTATTGGTTTTATCTAACTTGCAGGTTGGGTTCCTACTTTATCCGCGGATGCATTGAAGAATCAACAAAGTCTCTTCCCCGTGGCAATCAACGCTTTACCATCATAAGCTCCTCCAGTCACATTCGATTTCGACCATCGGAAGGCTTTCAACTACTTACATCATTGGGAGGTCATTGTGCATTGAGCGTCAGCTAGTTTCATCGCCCCTTTTATTTCCTCTTTGGTTTGAGTTTGTTTGCAGCTTATTTGAGTAGGCAGTGATAAGAGTAGATATTGGTTAGGAGTGTGGCTTGTCGCTTTGATCTAATTTATGTTCTCCGAGGCACCACCTGGCTTAGACCTTTTTGTACATATTTGGCTTTATTAATTTATTTTTTCTGAATTACCAAAAAACAATTTTTTTGTCTATTTTTCATTATAACAGTACGAGAGGTCATCCGGTAATGTTTTGAACTTATAAAATGTTTTAAGTTGTTTTTAACTGAAAGAGTTAGAAGGTGATGTTATAATATATTTGATAGAGTATGTCATGTGTTAATAAAATAGGTGCGAACCTTTGGCATCTCCTAGATTGTTGTAGTAATTACCTATTTCTGAACATGTATGGATAGATACTACTCCTAATTTTACGAAAAGACTACCAAAATTAGAAGGGAAATTAGTGGTGTGAGTGAATATGGCAAGATTATTAATTATGACCATTTTGTAAGCTTATCACATCTATATAATGTTCAATTTGTCGATCTAAATTTAGTTCGTTAGGTTTTTAATTTGCATGGAATGTATTAAATAATGATTGGTGATAAAGATGCCACTTCTATGAGTTCATTCTAGAAAATGTTCTTTAAAGTACAAGGAATGACCCTATAATATTCTATTACTTTTCATCTATAGATTGATAGAAAAATAGAGGTAATGAATAGAGCATTAAAGACTTACCTTTGACGAATGATCAGTGGTTGGCCCTACTTATCATCCATAAACTGAGGCGAAAATAGACCTAATAAGAATAGCATTATAGACTTACCTATGATGCACGATTTGTATCTGACTCTCTAACTGGAATAAATGGTTAACTTTGGTAAAGTTATGTCATAACACAAAAGGTTACCTACGAGGAGTTAACCTTAGGCTTTAAGCACTAGAAAGCATGGATCTATTTGACCTATAATAAGTTCTCGTATTTGATAATTCTCTATATTCTTTGCATAAATTATACCTAGTTAATAACTTTAATGGAATCGATTCCTAATTCCCTTTCTTTACTTGGAAAGTTCAGGTAACTCCATTTCACCTTGGCTAGTGCATTTCTTAATGTGCTTCTAGACCAAATGAACGTTCTTAATATTTTCTTAATGGTTTTGATGGTGTTTATAAGGAGCCAAGTATAAGAAGTCAAAGTATATATGGAATGTGTTCAGGATTAAGTTTATAAGGTGAACTCTTCCAACTAAGAAAAAGCTTTGATTGCACCAATTTGAGATTTGTCTTTTGATTTTCTCAAAAAGTGGATCAAACTCACTATAAGAAGGCCTCTTAGTGGAAATGGGTATTCCAATATAAAGTAAAGGGATTTAGAAGCTTTAAGTCTAGTTATACTTTTTAAGCAACTGACATTTACACTAGCACTTAAGGAGAAGAACAATTGCCTCTTTTGATTGTTTATTGACAATCTAGATAAAAACTTAAATTTGTTAACTACTGTAGTCATGGTATTCACTTAGTTAGGATCAACTTTAAAGAATATGATTAGGTCATCTGCAAATGATAGGCTAGAGATCCTTATAGCCTTACATTTAGAGTGGAACTTAAAATTTTTATCTAGTGTTATACCATTCTTGATCAACTTAATTAAAATTTACATACCAAGATTGAACAAGTAAGGGGATAAGGGGTCCTCATGCATTAATCCCTTTTCTCTTTGGAAAAAGATGGTAAGAATAACATTGATAAGGATACCATATGATACTATTAATATGTATTAATCAATCCACTGAACAAACTAATGTTGGATTCCAACTGCATACAATATGTTCACTAAGAAGTGCCAATCAATTGATTCAAATTCTTTATTAAAATCCACTTTCATTGTATAATTCTTGATTTAATTGTAATTTTTAAAAGCTCATAGAATAGAAATAAATTATCACCTTTAACCATCCATTAATGAAAGCACCTTAACATAAATTAGTAATATGTTTATATGAAAATTAAAATTCTATTGAAGAACAAACAAGATAGAAACCTCTTTTCCTTCAATCAATGATTCTTCTTCTCCATGTTCATATCCTTCACCGAATTCCAACATTTAAACCGGGTACAAACTATCTTCTCATAAACTCCTACTTCTCTCCAACCTACAATCTTTCCTTCTTAAGCTTTCCTAGGTAATGACAAACAATTACCAAAAGCTGAAACCTTCTTAAGAAAACAAAAAGTTGCACAATGGCAAATACTCAAACTCCCTCTTTACCTGAATTCTCGCCTTTGCCCCCATCCATCCTAAAACCTTTGGCCCCATCCACCCTCAAACCCTCTCCTCTAAACCCAGCAGTGGCATGTCCATCAGAAGCTCCAAAGAGATCTTAGAAGCAAGTAGTTGGTGATGAAACTCCATCATCTCTATCTTACTCACTGTTAAAAGATATGGGGGGTAGAAAGGTGGTTTGCCCAACTATGGAAATCTTGAAGGAAGGTGCAAGGTCCTGGGAAGCAATCGTGGTAGGGTTCTTCATTGACAAAAGACCACCTTTCCCATTAGTCTCTCAATGGGCTAACAAGGTGTGGAAATCCAGAGGCCTAATAGATTTTTTGCTCTCTAAAGAAAATATGATATTGTTCAGATTCTCATCTACTTCAGAAACTCAGAAGATAATGGAGGAAGGCCCGTGGCATCTTGGAAGTCATCGTATTTTCCTTCAAACCTAGCAGTTACATTTAGACCTTGAAATGCTCAAGATCCAAAATATCTCGCTTTGGATAAACTTCCATAACATACCACTTGAGTATTGGACTGCTCAAGGACTAGGAGCACTAGCCAGCTAGATTGGAAGACCACTATGCATGGATGAACATACTGCAAAGAAAAAACGGGTAGGTTATGTAGGGATATGTATCAGTGTGGACACTTCCAAAGAACTCCCTGAAGAAATTCCAATAATTAGATTAGGAGAGGAAGATTCACTAAGAGAAGACATAGTTAAAGTGTCTTACCATTGAAAACCACCTTCCACTTCAACTAAGACTTGGAAGGCCACGGGAAGAACCTTCAAAACTGGTACTTATTAGGAGCTTATGGAGACATCTAAAGTAGAGTCATAACTGGAATCGTCAAATAAGACATTCAAGGAGGCAATAGTACCGAAAACAGGGGAGACTAAATTATCGAGGACAAGGAGAAACAAAGCAGTGAGATGGTAGAAAACAATCAAATGAATAAGAAGCAAGATTCAATAGAGCTCAATGTGAATGATAACATGGAGAAGGAAGTATTAGAAATAGCCAATACAACATGCATTTCTCAAACAGAAATTAAGGAAAATCAAGCTAAGTTAGCTAATAATCTAGAAGTGGAAGGAGAATCAATGGCAAGTCAAGGTAACTTTATGCAAGCTTATATACTTGAAACTCATAAAAGCTATACTCAACCTAGAGAATCTGTAGGAACTGCTGAATTCCATATAGTGGAGAGAAGAAGATCTAAGAGGGGTAAATGAGAGGCTCGACAAGCTAAACCTTTTAACCAAGACAATGATAGCATGGAATGTACGAGGAGTAAATTGTCCCATTAAAATGTCAGCTTTAAGGGACTTTGTTTTGCAAGAGAGACCTCTCATCATTGGATTATTAGAAACCAAAATCAGAAAGGAAAATCTGACCAAACTAGATGTTTTTGGATCCCACTGGAATATGATAACCAATCATCAACATCATGCTTTTGGAAGAATAATTATTTATTATAGGAAGGATGAACTTAAGGTAGATCTCCTAGATTTAAATGAACAAGTTGTACATCTAAAGTTAGTTTTTTTGAAGGGGAACATTGAGATTAAGTTTTCATTCATCTATACAAGCAATTTTCAGTTTCAGAGGAAGGAATTATGTAATAACCTAAAATCTTTCAGTAACATTGTATCCATATCGTGGTTAATATATGGAGACTCTAACTCCATATTATACCCATCAGAGGCATAAGGGAACTGCAATCTAAAAAACTATACAACTAACTTGAAAGAAATGGTTGAAGAGATAGGGGTGACAGATTTAAAGTATGTGGGACATTCCTATACATGGTCCAATAAAAAACAATCAGAATGGCATATTAGGAAAAAACTTGATCGAGCTCTAATAAATGATATTTGGTTCCCTGACAGCATAACTGCCTTTAAAGAGCTTATTTTTTTTGGATCACACCCCCTGGTAGTAGAAAATTTACTCCAAAACGGGTTTAAACATTATCTGTTTCGGTTCAACAACTTTCTAGTGAGTATCCCAGGGTTTAATGAAGCTTGTAACAAAGGTGCAGAGCATAATTGCAAAGGGACCAAGCAATTCTATTGTGTTCAAAAATTGAAAGCTATCAAAAATGAACTGAAGGTTCTTAACTCTACCCACAGGACTACTAATGATTTCTTAATCTCTCTAAGAACAGAACTCCAGGCTATTCAAGCTCAGCTAGCAGTTCTCCCAACAGATCCATTGTTACTTGAAAGAGAAAAACAAAAGCTAACATAATTCTTAATGGCCACTCACAACCACAGTTCCCTATTACAACCAAGAGCTAGAGGACAATGGATAAAAGAGGGGGATAAATATACTAAATTCATTTTCAACTCAATTCTAGCAAGGAGGAATTACAATAAGATCGTGTCTATAACATCCACAAGTGGAACATTGCTACAGGCAGAACAGGAAATCCAAGAGGAGGCAGTGAAGTTCTTTAAAGATCTCCGAGGCACTCCTAACAGTGCAAGTGCAATAGTTGAAGAGCTCAGATCCCTATCCTTGAGACAAATCTCAACTGATGATTCGGAGTTTCTCATAAAACCTGTAAAAAATACAGAAATTGAAGAGGCAATTTTTTGGCATGGAAGGATCTAAAGCCCCTGGACTTGATGGTTTTAACGATTATTTTATCAGAAAGGTTGGAGAGAAGGAGGTCCCTTTATAATACAAGCAGTCAAATAGTTTTTCATCAAAGGGGTTTTTCTTAAAAAAATCAATAAAACCTTTGTCTGTTTGACTCCTAAATGCTCCAACCCTACTTATTTTGGAGAATTTATACCTATTGCGTGCACAAACTTTCTCTATAAGGTTATCCCCAAAATACTTGCTACAAAAATGAAGAAAATGCTAGTACAATTGATCAACAATAATCAAGGATCGTTCATCCAAGGCAGACATATAGGAGATAACATCCTCTTTGTCCAAGAACTAATGAAAGGCTATTCTAGACTAAACTACCCACCAAATTGTACAATCAAAGTTGATTTTCAGAAAGCCTATGACAATGTGAGTTGGGAAGATTCCCTTCTAAATTTATCAAATGGATTAAAGAGTGTATCTCATCCTCCTCCTTGGCTATATTAATCAATGGCACCCCTACTGAATCTTTTAAGGCAACAAGAGGTCTTAGACAAGGAGACCCCTTGTCACCTTACCTTTTTATCTTATGTATAGAGACTCTCAATACTCTTATCAAGCAAGAAGTGCTTAGAAATCCTAAGTTTAAATATCATTCAAAGTGCAAGAAGATTGGATTGAATAACCTATGTTTTGCAGATGATTTATTGTTATTTTGCAGGGCCACAAAGGAATCCATATAAAGTTATATGGAAGCTCTTAGCAAATTTAAACAATTCTCAGGTCTAAAGTTTAACCCAATTAAGATCCATTTCCTATTATCTAAGAAAGCTACTGTATTGGGTCCTATCATATCTCTGTTAGAGAAGTGCTCTAAAGGCAATCTGTAAGGTTCCGATCATGAGTCTCATACATAATATATATAAAATATACATAGAGAAAAATAAAACGGAACCTCAAAAACCAGATCTACTTATGCGTTTAGATATAGAAAACAAAAACATGAAATGTAATATGTTTACATACCTTTTTAACGATCCCTTCGTTATTTAATCTTCTTTGTGTTGGGTTGTCGTAAACCACAATGATCAACGTAGGCCGTCTCTAACGAAAGTCCACATGAAAATAGAAGGATGAAACCTCACTAGGAGATGGCTAGAGTTCTTTCTTTGTGCTAGCAAAGACAAGAACTCTTATGAGCAATGTTTTAAAAGATGGTCCGGTCCCGAAAAAACTTGAACCGGTCAGTGATCCAGTTCAGTTTCACCTAATAACCTCTATCTATAAAAACTGACCAGTTCAAACATTTTTTAATTGGACCGTATGGTCCGGTCAGGTTAGACCGGTTTTAAAACCTTGGTTTACAGGAAGGAATTGCCCGCAGTCGCCTATGTATGCAATGCTATTATCTTTTCAGCCCAATAATACCCAGCTAGTAAATTACGAGTTGTTAATCATTTATTGTAACACCCCACTCCCGCAGGACCCGAACCCGACATCGATGGTGATATTTTTCACATTAAGCACATTAGAGATACATATACCGGGAAATGCCATGAATGCATGTACAATCATTACATGTGCAAAATTCACTATTCATATATATATATAAACGCATAAACATAGCAAAACAATTTTAACCACTCCTAACCCGTTCCAAATTACTATTTTACCCTTCCCATCGATGATGGGATGTTACATTTATTATTCATTTTGTTTTCTTCAAACTTATAGTCCAAACGTAGAGATCGAAGAGAGAGGTACTCAACAGAGGGATATTTAACAACAAATGTAGTTTGTCTCTATCGAACCAGCTTTGCTTGAGAGTCTTGTTTTTGTCATCATTAACCATTCTTTCTTTTAAACATTACATTGCGTCTATAAGTACATTTTAAATTTCATCATTTACAATATAATACAAAATAATTCCTAACATTTTAAACTGTCAAAATTAAGTACTAACATTTTAAAAACATCTAAAATAGACCTTAAAATGATGAAAATTTTGACAGAATTAACCCCTTATTATTTAAATATCATATTAATACTAACATAATATTATTGTTATATAGCAAGTAGGATCCATTGTTATAAATATATAACAATAGGTCTCAGTATTACCTGACAGTAAGACTCACTTTTTAATTAATTTTTAAAAGTCAATTATACGGCATATTTATTTCTCTTTAAAATAAAAATAATATTATATCAATATTGATATGACATTTAACTGATAAAGAGTTAATTCTATTAAATTTTTCTTCCATTTAAAGTATTAAGCTTTTAAAAAACTAATGATATGACAATAAACTCAGCTTTATTTAAATAATAAAAGAAAATACTATGTCATTAACATGATATCTAAGTTAATACGCAACAAACTCGGTCAATCATGTTTTTATTCACCTTTAACTTTTTGTTTCTCAAAAGCATATTATGTAGTTCAACGTACATCTCTTCTAGATCAAGCTATTATTGAAAAATCACTTTAAGAAATTCAAAAAAATTTATTTGTGCATAAATTCTGACCCTTAAAATAAATGGAAACATTTATTTATTATTAATTCATTACATAATGATAGACATTGGTGTATTTTTATTTTTACTTGTTATTTATTATATACTAGTTTTATAGAGGTTCAACCATCACTACCGGTTGAACCTCTAAACCTTAAACCTTTCTTTCGACCGGCTCGATATCCGTTCTGGTTTTTAAAACACTGCTTAGGAGAGTTAGAGAGAAAAAGAGTGTGTGTATGAGAAAGAACTTTTCTTTTTCTTGTGTCTTACACAAGATGCACGAAATGATGATTATTTTCCACCCTCTTTGGCCTCCCATAACCTCAATTATTAATGGGAAGTTATGGGAAGTTAATGGTCATGAATAACATGTATTAATGGAAGTTATGGGAAGTTTACGACCATGAATAGCATGCATTAATGGAAGTTTTGGGAAGTTAATGACCAAATTGGCAGCCAACAATACTTGTTTCTAATCCATTCCATGCAACGTTTTCTACCACAATCACATCACGATACAATCCCGAAACACTTTCTCATATCTTGAATCACCATTCAAGACCATTTTATTCATCCTTCGGATCTCCTATGTGTGTGACCCATTAGTTCTCGATTATGTTGGAGACTTTAATTAACGATTAATTCAAGTAAGTCAAGAGCAATATCTACCAACACGTCATGACCCCCAATTGACCGAAAAGTCAGTGATTTGATTGCGAACCCTTCCATACACAATGTTGCCATGCAATTCATCCTTTCACCATCTATACCCCAGTTGGTTCAAAGTATGGTTAAAGTGTCAACTCCCACTAGACTGACTACGTCATTTCTAGTCTAAGTGATATTAGATCTTATCTTGAGGATCTCATTACTCTATATATCATTGAAGACTCTCTTCATGACACATATCTACTCTGGCTAGAGACTCCTGAGTAATGACCTCGACAAAAGGCCGTGGGTATCATCTCCTTCTATCAGGAATGGTGAATCCTTTATTGGCTATTCAATTACCTCCGAATACCTCAAGTTGTACCCAATCACCACCCTATGAGTAACACCTGAAAGGCACCGATGAATGGAGTCAAAGCACAAGATTAGTATCCGAGATATCCTAGAGCACCTCAAGTCAAAGGATACTTGCACCATTCCTATGATGAAACTATCATTGACATTGGAATAGAATATTCATATGATTGCCTCATAGTAGGTCAATCCAATGTACTTACTACCTTTAGTAAGCATCCACATGTTAGCTCTAAGCAACTCATGTCTACAGTTTATGAGATCTACAGCTTGATCTAATTAAGGAGTATAACATGTCTAGTCTATCCAGATTAATGATATCTCATCTCGTTAACCCTATGACTAAGGAAAGTTTAGATACTAACATAATTACATATGATAGGAATCTCATTATCATGATCTCATCATGATTTCTATTGGATCGCAAAACAATATCATACTGGATTTGGCCCAACGGTAGATTTCAAAAACTTTTTTCCGAAATCAAAACACAGCGGACGCATGATAACCAAATCAACATGTTTAATCCATACATGATACGATTTTAGAAAAACAAATAACATAAGAACAAGATCAAAATTTTAACGACGCCTTTGCTACAACTTTGAGTCCTCGCTATTGTATCCTCTCCTTGCTATTATATCCTCAACTAATCCGATCTACCACTTATTCTCCTTGGACAACTTGGTTAACAAGATCCTTTGGTGGGAAAGGAGAAGAAATATTATAGAGGTTTTCCTTTTATGATCAACTAGATGAAAGAACCAAAATGAGACACTCTCATTCCTAATTTCGGCTAGTTCATGAAAGAAAGGAGGAAGAAGTCTAAGCAATCAAAATCACCAGTTCATTCTCTTAATTTCGAAAATGAAAGAGAGAGAGCAATAAATGAGACATTCTCATTTGTTTAATATGGCTAGATGAAAAGAAAAAGCAAAACAAAACAAGACACTCTCATTTTCGGTTATGTGATGAAAGAAGGGAGAGAGAACAACAAATGCACTACTTCCTTCTTTTAATCAAAATGATAGAGAAGCCAACAAATGAGACATTCTCATTTTCGGTTATATGATAAAAGAAGGGAGATAAAGCAACAAATGCACTACTTCCTTCTTTAATCAAATGAATGCTAAAAGTTTATATGTTTTTCTACATGCCAACATTTAATGACAACTATTAAACCATTTAATGATAAGACAACCATTAAACCATTTAATGATAAGACCATTAAACCATTTAATGAGGACACCATTAAACCATTTAATGATGATGAAGCATGATGCAAACCCACCTTATATTTTTCAATTCAATGCTAAAGGTGCAGCTGTCCATTTAGCTATATAAAACTGAAATCTACATCATTGTAGATTTCAATTTTGCCCTCCTTTTGTCTTTACAAATATTGTTTCAATTCAATTAATCTAATTAATCAAATCAAACCAAAATCTACTCCAATATTAAATGTTCATTTTGGGCTTCAAATTAACAATTAATTAGTGTAAGCCCAACATTTAATCATAGACTTAAAACCCAATTTAGTTAACTCTTAATTAAATTGTTCCGGTCTTATTATTCTGAATCTAATTCAGTCCTTTCCTTTTTTTCTTTACGACAACCTCTATTTATTTTTCTTACTTTGCTTGATAACCTTAGAAGCCAAATGGGGAATCGAATTGGACTTATATAATTCAAGCTCCAATAAGCCCATAATTAATTTAATCTCATTAGAATTTATTCCAACTTATTAACCAAATGTCATTCCACTAAAGACAATTAGTTGAACTCTTGAATTGCTAAATATTATGAGAACACATGTTTCAAATTAGATGTCCAATTGCAAACTCTATTATGAACCATATTATAGCCATCC
>JAOSBM010000009.1:8795354-8808737 GCA_027568955.1 Erythroxylum tenue | reverse complement strand
TATTAGTACCGTCGCTAAATTACTCAATTTTAGGGACGAAAATATGCTTTCCGTCGCTAATTTTCAACGGTATATTTTCTGTTGCTAATTTTGCCGCGACGAATTTCCTCCAAATTTAACGACGAGTATTAGTGCCGTCGCTAAATCACTCAATTTTAGCGACGGAAATACGCTTTCCGTCGCTAATTTTCAACGGTAATTTTTCTGTTGCTAATTCACATTTTTCTTGTAGTGAGTCCAACGTGAAAAGTTTTTTATGGAAAATAAAAAATATATTCATTCAAAAAGGTGGAAATTAAAATGAGTAATGAAATTCATCTTCAACAGTTGGAGTGTAACATAAGCTTAAACAATATATTTTCAAAAGAAATGTGCTAGATTATTTTTTAAAATTTCTACATGCACCAATTATTTTTCCTTAATGAAGCAGTATATTTTAAAATTCCTTAATTAGCTCGAGATCAGCTAGGTTTGATCAACCTCTCTAAGGCTATCTATAATGATTATTCCTTAATGAAGCAAAGTTCAAGTGTTGCATGGCTTAAAGGTGGTTACAGGAGCTCCTCTTCCCTTTCATAAGACAGTGGTAACTAAGAAATCAATCAATAGAATCACTTCTAGTCAAAATGATAATCACATCATCTCTTATCAAAGAAGCTATAACATGAAGCTTCTAACTACTTCTCTGGCTGCATGGGCTCTCCCACCAATGCTCACTCCTCTAAGAGTTAATTAAAGACATAATGAAGGACTGCATGTCCTTACAAGAAGCTAAAATCCTGTCCAAACCTGTCACAATGCAAGAGTTGGAAACAAGTCTGACTCCCCTAATGCTCTAAAGGCTCCAGGACTCGAATTATTTTAATAACTTCTTCATCAAAACATGATCTCTCACCAATGACATAGTTCTAGATGCAATTACCGAATTTTTCAAAAGTTGAAAATTACTCAGTAATATCAACAGAACCTTCGTCACATTGATCCTAAAATATGGCATCATTGCAATGCAATACGCAAAGGTAAGTGTCTTTTCAATATTTATTATATATAAGTGTGCTCATATTACATAAACTCTGAACAATTTTCTTACCACAACTTTGTTTATAGCATTCATGTAAATTATATATAATTACAGTTCAATTACGGATACATCCTTGAATTAAATTTAGGGTTTGGCATGTCCTATTGAAATTGACAATTAATGATAAACAAAGATAAAAAGGTATGTGTTTACTAAGAATGATACCCAACGATGGACGTATAAGGAAACCCCGTCCAAGCGTCTCCAATGGTTGAATTCATAACGACAAATTCACAGCATCTTCAACTCGGAAAATTACATATCAGATGGGCTAACATAAAATCATAAATTGATCGCGTACAAGAATTTTAGGTTTGCCAACAAGCTGCCTTAGTGCCTCTCTGTATATATGGTCTCTGTATATGTACGTAGTCTTCGCGTAACAAAGCTACCATCAATCTTCTCTAAAAACAAGAGAGATAGAGAGATATGAGTTTGCTCCAATTCTCAGTTATTGCCTTTCTGGTGACAATACTGTTGAATCTCGACGTTTTGGCAATGGAATACAGTGGCACTGGAACTGCTTGGAATTCAGCCGCTGGTCTTTCCATTAGTAAGCATTATCATTACATTTTAAAACTGTCCCCTCTTTCTTCCTCTTTGCCCTCCCCGGCCGGACCCCGCACTATATAAATGGAGACCGAAAAGAGTTGCAAAGATTATATCATACGATAAACTTTTGTATTTATGTGCAGCTCCTTCATGTCAAGGAGGAGGTCATTTTCTTGCATCAGCCAGTGATGAGGTGTGGAACAAGGGACTAAATTGTGGTGATTATGTGAGGGTAGAATGTGTGGGTGATGGCTGCAAATCTTCTCCTCAATTTGTTCTTGCGAACGTTGTTTATCGATGCACACCTAATTGCAATGGTGCAACATTTATCCTTTCGCAAAGTGGGTTCAACTGGATCGCTGAGCCCAATTATCGTTGGGTATACATTAAATACAAAGTTTCGGGAGCAAACTAAGGCAATAATTCATAAATGTTGTTTCTTCTTTAAAATTGTCAGAGAATAAGAGGAAGTATTTGAATATTCTAAAATTGTATCATGGACACTATGCTTGAACCTTGTTGAATGATGGATTGTTGGCTCAGTAGTAGATTCTCCTCATAGTTGGGAACTTAAATATTTTAATACGTTATTGACCATTAAAATGACCAATACTTTCCAAGACAACCATCTCTTTTCTTTCGTCCGCCGGTCAACCACTTGCCTTGTTTGAAGAAGTGGACAACCTTGAGTTTAGTTGTCAAAAGAAAACTACCGCTAAAAACGACATTATAGAGGAGAACATTGATTCTCCTAAAACTCACAAATTGTAAACAAAACAATATGAAAACAAGTCATAAATTGGAATATGTGCAGACATACTGTCAAAGATTAACCAAAAGTGTAGTCCAAGTCTAAAAATATCTAACAAATAACAAGGTTAGTTAAAGTCAACTAAAATTATTATGAAAAAATTGATTCATTAATTAGTTGATGTGGAAAAGTTAATTTGGGAATTTTCAGCATGTTATTCATTGAGTGTACAATGTATTTATATACAAGTTTACAACTCAAGAAAGGAGAAAACTAACTCAACTAACTTGCAACAGAAAAATACTAACTGCCTTTGACTAACTAACTTTGACTAATTAAGTTAATCAAAAATTAATACGCTGACAGCCGCCCTCAAGCTAGAGAATGTATATTCATCATTCCTAGCTTGAACAAATTGGTTTGGAATGGTGCAGCAGCGAGAGACTTTGTGAACATGTCAGCTAGTTGATCACGTGAGGAGCAAGGCATCAAATGAATCACACCATTGGCAACTTTCTCTCAAACAATATGGCAGCCAATTTCAATGTGTTTTGTACGCTTGTGAAAGGTAGAGTTGGCTGCGATTTGTAGAGTAGAATTGTTGTCACAATAGAGAGGAGTTGATTGTGAAACTGGTAGTTGAAGATCACGAAGCAAATAGTGCAACCATTGGATCTCACAAGCTGTGGAAGCCAAGGCACGATATTCTGCTTCAGAGGATGATCGAGAGACAGTTGATTGCTTCTTTGCTTTCCAACTTATAAGTGAGCTGCCAAGAAAGATGCAATAACCACTAAAGGATCTTCTAGTCTCTGGGCAACCTGCCCAATCAGAATCACTAACGCCTTTGAGCTCAATTGGACTGGAAGCAGAGAAGAAGAGACCATTACTTGGTGAATTCTTCAAGTATCGTAGGACTGGATGAGCAGCCTGGAGATGTAAAACAATTGGCTTATCAAGAAACTGGCTGAGTTGTTGGACAACAAAAGTGATGTCTGGTCGTGTGGATGTGAGATATAACAAACGTCCAACAAGCTGTCTATACATTGTGTTATCATCGAGTAGCTCACTATCATCACTGCGCAGCTTAGATGTAGACTTGGTTGCTAGTGGGGTTTTTGCTGGTTTGCACTCCAAGAAACCATTATCATTAAGAATTTCAAGACAATACTTCCTCTGAGATAGATGAATTCCTGTAGCTGATCGAGCTATCTCCAGACCAAGAAAATATTTCAAGTCACCAAGGTCTTTGATCTTAAACTGTTCATCCAAGAAAGCTTTGACTGCGTTGATCGCATGTTGATCATTGCCTGCGAGGATCACATCATTAACATATACTACTAAGGCAGTGAATGAATTAACATTGTTCTTAACAAACAATGAATGATCCGAGGAAGATTGTTGGTAGCCAAGAGAAAGCAAGGAAGTAGTGAGTTTTGAAAACCACTGCCTGCTAGCTTGCTTCAATCCATAGAGTGATTTTTGAAGCCTGCATACTTTGGTAGGGCCAGAACTTTCAAATCCAGGAGGCATCAACATGTAGACTTCTTCATGCAATTCCCCATGAAGAAAGGCATTATTCACATCAAGTTGTTGAAGATACCAATTATTAGAAGCTTCTAATGCAAGCAAAAGTCTCACGGTAGTTATCTTGGACACTGGGGAAAAGGTATGAAAGTAATCAATCCCTTATGTCTGTGTGTAACCCTTGGCAACTAAACGAGCCTTGTAACGTTCAATGGATCCATCATCCTTATGTTTCACACGAAATACCCACTTGCAACCAATAGCTTGTTTTCCAGGAGGTCAATTTGTAACAATCCAAGTCTTATTTTTTTCAAGAGCACTAATCTCAGCTTGCATTGCTTCCCTCCAGTGTGAGTGTTGGACAGCTTGTTTATATGTTTTTGGTTCACAAGTAGCAGTTATGGCTAGTGTATAGTGTAAGTGAGTGGCAGAAAGATTAGAATAAGAGAAAGTACTAGTGAGGGAATTGGAATTTCCTGGAAGAGAATTGGTACAAGCATGAACAGTAGGGTAATGATAGTCTTGTAGGTAAGCTGGTGGTTTTCTGGTTCTTTGTGGTCGAGAAGAAGATGGGGTGGATGAGGCAGCTTGTGGTGGGATAAGGTTTTGAGGAGGTAAAGGTGGTGTAGATGTTGAATCATCATAAATGGGGGTTGAATTGAAAACAGGCAGGGAAGGTGTTGATGAATCAAGGAAAAGGGGAGAAGATTGTGTATTGGTTAAAAAAAGGAAAATAAGTTTCATGGAAAGTGACATTACGTGAGAGAAAAATGGCTCGAGTTTCAATGTCAAGAAGGATGTAACCTTTAACTGTTGGTGAAAAACCAAGAAAAACACAAGTTCGAGAACGAGGATCAAATTTGTGTCTATGAGCAGACAAAGTAGAGGCATAGCTAAACACCCAAAAACTTTCAATATAGTGTAATCAGGCTTGGTTTTGTGTAGAGTTTCAAAAGGTGTATGATTGGATAACGGAGGTGTAAGGGTGCGGTTAATAAGGTAAACAACATGAAGTACTACATAGCCCCAAAAATATTGAGAAACATTTGAATGGAATAAAAGGGCTCTAGCTATATTGAGAATATGTTGGTGTTTTCTTTCGACTAAACCATTTTTGTTGTGGGGTCTCAACACAAGAGGTTTGATGGGTTGTGCCTTTTGAAGCATAAAAAGAGGCTAAGTCAAATTCATGGCCATCGTCAGATCTTATAACTTTTATTTTTGAAGAAAATTGGGTTTCAACAAGATGAAAGAAATGTTTTATGTGTTCTCGAACTTCAGATTTGGTTTTTAAAAGAATGATCCATGTATACCGGCTATAATCATCAACAATTGTCAAAAAATAACGATGACCATGTACTGAAACAATAGAATTTGGACCCCAAATATCTGCATGTATAAGATCAAACATGTTTGTTGAAACAGAGTTGCTTACAGGAAAAGAAAGCTTCTTATGCTTAGCTAAATGACAAGCTTTACAAGCTGAGTTATCAGAAATTGAAAGGGAAGGTATATCTGGTAAAAGTAACTTTATTCTTGAGTCTGAAATATGACCAAGACGAGAGTGCCATATATGGGAAGAAGAGCTAGAAACAGCATTGGTGGATGAAGTAGAAAGGGTAAAGGATTGAACCGGATGATCAAGCAGGTAGAGGCCATTAAGTGCTTTAGCTGTACCAATCGTCTTCCAGGATGGGAGAGCCTGAATATTACAAGAAGAAGAATGAAAGGTAAAACAACAAGGTAAAGTAGAGGTTAGTTTGGTAACAGATAGTAAATTGAATGTAAAGGCTGGGATATAAAGAACATCATGCAAATATAGATGATCAGTGAAAATAACTGTGCCAGATATGGTTGCTTCAAGTTTCAAACCATTTGGTAAAGTAACAAGGATAGGTTTAATAGTTTTGTAGGTTGTAAAATAGGATAAGGAAAAGGTAATACGATCAGTGGCACCTATGTCTATGATCCAAAAGGGTGATTTGGGAGAGAAAGTACCTTCAGTGGTAGCTAAGGTGAGTGATGTGTCACGGATAACATTGTTGGTAACAGGGGTAGAAGATGTGGAAGAGGTGGACTGGAGCAAAGCAAGCAATTAAGAGTGCTGCTCTTGAGTCAAATTAAAACCAGAATTATTAGCAGAATTATCAACTAAAACAGATGAAGGCTCAGCAACATCATCAGAATATACATTGTTTGCACGAGCCTTCCCCCTCACTTTGTATCCAGAAGGAAATCCATTTTTCTTGAAACAAGTCTCAATGGTATGCCTTGGCCGTTGGCAAAAAGTGCAAAACCTCTTGTCAACATTAGATTGAGCAATTGGTTTCTTTGTAACAGCAAGAACACTAGAATCAGATGGTGCATCAGAAGTACCAATATTATTAACAAACACCTTGGAAGTACCAATAGCAAACTGTCTTTCTTGTTGAATAACCATGGAAAAAACCTTATTGATAGTAGGCAAAGGATCAAGCAACATAATCTGTGATCTAACAAAGAGGTACTTATCATTGAGACCTTTAAGAAATCGGATAACACAATCATCTTCATGATAACGTTTGATTGTTTGCAAAACTCCACAAGAACAAGTAGGAAGAGGGCGAAAATGAAGCAATTAATCCCATAAAATCTTAAGCTCAGTAAAGTAATCAGTGACTGACTTATCATCCTGTTTAAAACTGAAATCTCGTCTTGTAAATCAGATATACGATAGATGTCACCTTGAGAGAACCTTTCACACAAATCATTCCAAATTTCATAAGTTGTGTTGAGCCAAAGCACACTGCTAAAGATGGAAGGTGTAACCGAATGATTGGGCCACGAGATGACCATTGTATTGCAGCGTTCCCAAGCTGGATACATCGGATCAAGACGTGGAGGAGCCATGATTGTACCGTCAACAAATTGAAGTTTATTCTTAGAGAGAAGAGCTAATCTCATAGCTCGTGACCAGGTATTGTAATTCGAGCTTATGAGAGTTGGTGAAACAAGAATCAATGAAGGATTTTCATTTGGATGCAAGAAACAGGGACTAGAAATAGGAATTTGAGGATCGACTAATTCAGCCATTTCTGGATTTTCAAAGAAACAAAGAAGAAAAGCCAGAAAATGCCAAGAGAATGAGGGAAAATACCAAGAAAACGAGAGAAAATTAGGAGAGAAAAAAGAAAACGACGGATGAATTTTTGGGCTCTGATACCATGTGGAAAAGTTAATTTGGGAATTTTCAGCATGTTATTCATTGAGTGTACAATGTATTTATATACAAGTTTACAGCTCAAGAAAGGAGAAAACTAACTCAACTAACTTGCAACAGAAAAATACTAACTGCCTTTGACTAACTAACTTTGACTAATTAAGTTAATCAAAAATTAATTGACTCAAATTAAAGTAAATACCACATAACTTTACCATTCACAACATGACCACTCATCAGTTGCATCATCATTCATTCTATAATTTCAGAAAAAATTATTAAAGTTAAATTATAAGAAACTAGACCGACCAATTCGACCAGATTAAGTATGAACCAGACTGATTTTCACTTTAGTTTTTAATTTTAATCATTCAAAGTAAAACTTGACTAGTTAAATAATAAACTAGTTGGTTAATATTGGTTCATTAACCTCTTAACCGTGAACTGGACTGGTTTTCTCTTTTCTACCTCTCTCTGCTAGTTTTCTGCCTCTCTTGCTTGCTCTCTTTATCTCTATCTCTCTCATCCTTGAGTTTACCGATTTTCTGCAATTTTTTTTATTTGTGTGGTTTTTACTAATTTTTTGTTGGAATTTGTATGGTTTTGTGAGTTTTCTACCTCTCTCCTGCTCTCTTTATCTTTATGTCTCTCATCCTTGAGTTTGTCAATTTTTCTGTAGCTTTTTTACTGAGATGTGTAGTTTTCTTGAATTTTTCTGTCTCTCTCTCATTCTTGGGTTTACCAAATTTTCTGCAATTTTTTGCTGGGATTTGTGTTCCCGTTTATGTGTTATTTTCCTAAGATCAGGGCTCAGTGCATGTACAATATCAGTAAGTGCCGTTTAATCATTCACTCTAAAATCAAAACTTGCGATTTATATTCCAGTTATTTTATATGCTTATATCCCTTTAAAATCAAAGCGACCTTTTCATGGTCAAAAGTAGATATATAATGGTTTAGAGTTCTAGCAACAGGTTCTGGAACAAATTAGCTCCAAAGAAGAAGTTGTACAAGGGAGTGAGACAGAGACATTGGGGCAAATGGGTAAGAGAGATTAGACTTCCTCAGGTCATCTCTAGTATTATTATTATGTTTACAAAATATCCCTACATTGCTAATTGGGTGGGAAACGTAAGTGCAACAACCAAATAGCATAACAATACATATTGTTTTTTTATGGTTCATTAACAACCATTTATGAAATATTATTACAATTATGTGCTGTCTACATCTATCCAAAGATACAAAAACCCCAACCAGAATGGTCAACCTTCCGTGAAGCACGTCTCGGCCATGGCAAACTTAAAATAGTTAATTCGAGTCGTGTTTGAAACAGCGTGCCTATTGGAGCTGGCATAGGAAAGATGAAGATGAACCTGTATAACCTCATTGATCAGTTTAGGATGCATTGCTGACAAGTTGGGATCGTAAGAAGGCTATTATGAGGCATCGAAATTGCTATGTATTCTGTTATCGCTTTCCTATATTTAGAAGATGAGACTGTGCTTTTGATACCAACGTAAACATCTTATCTATCAACCTAACAGAGTTATAAAAATGGAATAGAGACTTCATATATTGGTGTGCAAAACCACAAGGAAATTGTAGCCTTAGCACAAAAACAGTTCAAATGAGTCACTCAATTAAAATAAACAATGAACTTATAGAGCAAATGTTACAATATCCCCTCTTAGAATTGTAGTCAAAGCAACTTCAATGCCATTTTGTGATTTACTAAGAGAAAGATTATAGTTTGTGGTTCATGCAAGATATCGGATGAAATCAAACTAAAAATAATTATATACCTCCTTGCTAAAGTCCATCACAACTCTAACAAAAAAAAAAAGAAAAATTTTACATTAATATTCCTATTTACCATCAGTGTGATGCAATCCTCCATTAGTTAGTTACATGGTGTACCTAAACAACATTTTGACAATCTAATTTTTTCATTGTCATTGTCAAACTGAATGTAATTGCACATACCATAATCTCATTTGTATGGTCAACATGTTGGTTATTATATATAATTAGTAATTAAGGGTAGTAGCGTATTTTTCATATACTAGGTTAAGTGTATAGGTTATCTGTATATAACCCTTGTAAGCTTATGTTTAACACAAGAGAGTAATTAAAGTTTTATCGATTCCTAAAAATTCTTCATGGTATCAGAGCCACTGCCGATTGAAGGTTGAGTTTACTCCTTTCTGCAGTAGGTTAGTTCGGAAGAATATGGTTTAGTATATTGTTTTTTATGGCAAGTTTGAAGAGGTCATATTTTGGTCCTCTCCTTTCGACACAGCCACCACCGGAGCATAGCTAGGGGAAGTTATGCCGATACCCAAGTTTCTGGCATTGTCCGACCTCACACGTGAGCACTCGCGCCGCTGGTTCACTTCGACAGCTTCCTCCACTCGCCAACGCTTGTAGAGTGTGACGCCATGTCCGACCACCATCTGACTTCCTTTCTTGATAGCCCCATTCGCCGGCTGAAATAACCTAAAATCCGATGTCACCTTGGGGTTACTTTAAATTTTAACCAAGGATTACATATAGTGCAACCTCGGGTCGTTCTCTCTGAGGAACCAAAAATATGAAATTAAATTCCTAAGTAACTAAATGCAATGCAACCTAAACTATAGAATGGGGTGTGATTTGATCAATTACCACTAAAATTTCAATGAATTAGAATAAATGTAAACGACTTGCTTTTGGTATTTTAAATTTAAAATGAGTGATATGAAATGGTAGTGAGTGAATGTAAAAAGAAGAAAAACACAAGAAATTAACAATGATAAACATAACCCTCCAATTCAATAGTGTAGACATTCATCACTTAAACAGATATTGGAGTTAAAACAGATGAACCAAGAGTTATAATCGAGCTTTTAATCCAACAACCGAGCCACCTCGAATTGTTACAAAAATATTTTCCAAAATCCCAATCTACTAACTGCCACCAGAATAGTAAAATAAAACTAAGGATACTAAAACCGATGCTCAATTTTCACTCAATAATTGAGAAAACATAATTAATGTCAGCAACAGATATAACGATCCAATAATTCAAGCCACCTTGAATAATCACCAAATTCACTAAAATCTCAATACCAAGTCTTGACCCAAAACAAAGTAATGAAATTAAACCTATGTCAACACAATATCAGTTGCTAAACAATAGTCCAACCACATAAATCTTTCAATTCAAAGATATAATTCATACATAACTTCAAATAATTAAATAATTATCCTAAGACCTAGGAATCACTAAATAATTAAATGGGTGGAAAATAAATGCAGCATTAAACTCCCCTATGAAAATCCAAGCTCCTGTCATTACCATTGAATTAGAGGATTAGGATGAACTAGCCACAAAAATTCATAGAGGACGTTGCCAACATAGAACTCCGACGATCAGCTATGGAAGATGGGAATGATAGGTTAGATATATTTCTTTTCACGTATGCGTTCCTTTTCTTTTCATTTCTTCTTGCCTCCAGACCAACGTACGCCGCACAACTCGATGTTGTCTCCACTTCTGCGTTCTATTTCGTTTTTCTGCTCCCTCTCACTCGCACCGTGATTGAGCACAAGTTTATTATACAAATTGGCGACATTTTCATGGTCTTTACTATACTTCTTGGCTCCTTTTCTTAGATTTTATGCTTAATTTGACTCTTGAGTGCCTACCTTTATTTTATGAAGTTTGAGAGTACAATTGTCATAAATTATTATTAATTGCACTAAATCTATTTTATGAGAACAATTGATACTGTAAATTACCATTTGTCATTGTAGGAGACTCAAAAAGAAGAAGTAGAGTCAAGGAAGGCTGAAAAGGATAATTTAACAAGTCAACAAGTCAACAGGTGCAACAGAAAGCTCGATTGAAGGATTCCAAGCAAAACCTTCGGGAAAAGTTCGTCGCGGCGAAGGAACCAACAATGAAGCTAAAACTTTTGGGAAAAGTTTGCCGTGACGAACACATCCTATCGCCGCAACGAGCCTTCAAATACCCAAACCATTTTTAGGAAACTCACCTACTGTGCAGACCGATCCAAACCATTTTTCTTTTAAAAACCTACCATATTAGGTTAAAAAGGGAGCCGACACTCAATAAAAAAAAGACTTGGACTCTCTCTCAACGATCGGACATAACTTCATCCATTCTCCTCCACTTCATCGTCCACTCCTCCACCGACAGATGCTACCATAGATGCTTTTGGGTGGTTTCCGGTTGTAAATTCTCCTAAAGCTATGCTTGGCTAGGCACCTCTTGCCTCTTGGAGATATAGAAATGGCTAGAGTTCAACGGGCTTCAAAGGAGAGTAGTTTAATCATGTTCAGCTACATTGTTATGAATTCTTAGGTTTAGGATTTGTAATTTGTAGATGAATATTCTTGATTAGAGTCTAATCAAGTGTTGAACATTCAATGTGTTAATGGGTTTTGTTGATGTAGAACTTTGAACTTGAATATATGAAGTCTCATATATGTCTATTTGTGATTTGGTTAATTCTCTTTTATCTACCTAGTTATGTTTGATATTGAGATGATGCTAGATTCCAAAATGACTTATTGCATTGACTTACCCATTGCATACAATAAGATGCATTTAACAAGGTTTTAAGAAATGGAGTTCATGGACTAAAACCTTGGACTTAAAGAGTTCTTTAAGGTTTACCAATTAAAACTTAGTGATTCAATCCCATAAAATTTTGTTTAGAACTATGATAGCCAAAGCTCGTTTTCAAGAGGATACCATTATCATTTGATCCGTGTTTTTATCTTACTGCTTTATTTATTCCTAAAAATCCAAAAATACTTTTTATTACATTTTCCTTACAATTAATTTCATTTTACCAAGACTTACAAACATCAAAACCCCCTTTCCTTAGCTTGCATTTCATGACACATAGTTAGCTTAGATCAATTCATTAGGTTCATATTAAGTGAGACGACCCGAGGTTGCATTTTATAATACAATCCTTGGAATTAAATTTTTTTGATTTGACCTCCAAGGGTAAGAACAGGAAGGCTTCGAATCAAAATAGCGTCGTTTCTAGGGATCCAAGTAATTGGTTCTTTAGGTTAGTTATTGTCATTTTTGCTACTAAGTGAGCCAAGGAACTTTGGTTTAGTTTGCATTTTAGATAGTTTAGTTTCACACTTGTCAATAGTATAGGATTTTAATTTCTTTGCATAGCATAAAATTTTGAAACTCAAACAAAGCATGCTGAACTTTTTACACATTTCATATTTAGCATTTTTACACCTACACAGTTTTGAACATTTCTTTGCTTGCTTTTAGGTCAGAGATGAGATGAGGAAAGGTGATGGCATTGGTGAATTTGGCCGTGTTGATGGAGTCATGAAGGGCAAAGGCGATAGCAGCAGCTATATCGACCGGCCGACCAGTTATCAGGAGGTATAGATGTAAGGCTTGTTGTTTTGTTACATAGGTGAGGTGAGTGGTCTGGAGGATATTGTTTTAAACTAAATGAAGCTAAGGACGAGTTACGGGTAGGAGATTAGATCGTTTGAGGTAGAGTTGGTAATAGCGTGGCCGATGCCATTCGGCGCCTTCTTGACAGAGGGTACGAATAACATCGTCTGAAGGGTAGTGGTGGATGAGTTGATCATAGTGGCAACAAAAAATATCAGGAAGATTGAGATGGCGATGGATATTGGCAGTGGTGAATGCATTGGGTGCTTTAATACCACGGAAGTTAAGTTACATGGTAATATTGAATCTAGCATAAGTGTAAAAATGGCGAACGAATTTTTCGTTGCCTTAAGCACGGGGTTGTACTAAACCTGTGAGCTCAAAAGCAACAAGTTGTTGGACGAAGGGATGGTTAGGAGGAGCTAATGGAAAGGGTCGCTCTTTGATGAAAGGCCTAGTGTCTACTTTCTCATAGAGTTCCGTAAAAGTAAAACTATCGGAAGAGGAATCGGAATCACTAGGAGGGGTAACATTAGCGTTCTTAGTTCGAGGCATTGTCCTGCAGAAAACACTCACAGAAAACAAACTAAGTGAATGAACAAAACTAATTAAAAATCACAACCTAAACAACTAAGTTCTTCGTGGCGAGGATGATGTGTTGTCACGTAATTCGTCTCTGTTGGATCGGGTACGGTCCGAGTATTCATAATACATTGCGGAAAAGACCATACAAGAACATGAAGTATAATTGAAAATACTCAGAATGTACGAACATACCTTTATGTCGTGGATTGGTTGCTTCTTTTTCGGATTCCAAGACACTGCAA
>JAOSBM010000009.1:8783334-8795254 GCA_027568955.1 Erythroxylum tenue | reverse complement strand
AAGAGAAAATAGGTAAAGAAATTTACCACGACGAATGCTAAACTAATAAATTGGTTATTTTTAGTGTCGATGATCAACGCAAGTTCAATAACGAAAGAGACCAAAAACCAAGATTTATTTCTAGTGATTGTTAAATTCTCATTATTTTGTTTTTAGTTTTTTTTTCAATTTCAATTTCCAATTAAATTCTGTTTAATTCACAATTACCAAACCCCCCCATTTCGTTACTTTGTTTTAGTTTTTAAACTCGCTAACCTTTACTGTTAAAAATTCCTCGTGGGAACGATATCCTATTTTCCTTTACTACATTAATTTGTGTTGCAGGAAGTTTGTTTTTTTTATATTTGGTTGCAGGCGACAACATTCGCCAATAGCATGCAATGAACTTTCTCCACTAATGTCTTGTTTATACGCTCTGACACCCCATTCTGTTTTGGTGTTTTTCTAACTGTGAATTGTCGAGCTATGCCACACTCTTGGCATACTTCCAAAAAAGGATCACTCTTTTATTCTCCACCGTTGTCTGCTCGGAGAAATTTGATCTTCCTTCCTATCTGGTTTTCAACCTGAGCTTTCTATCCAAGGAAAACCCTAAGCACATCATCTTTATTCTTCATAGTAAATACCCACACTCTTCTGAAAAAATCATCAACAAAAGTTACAAAATAATGCCTACCTTCAAGTGATGGAGTCTTGGAAGTTTCCCATACATCTGAGTGCACATAATCCAGAATTTCCTTGGTATTATGGATAGCAGTACCAAATTTCACTCTTCATTGTTTTCCCAGAACACAATGCTCATAAAATTCTAATTTGCAAGTCTTTGTACATTTCAACAATCCTTGTTTGGCAAGGGTTTGCAAGGATTTTTCACCAGCATGTCCCAAGCGCATATGCCACAGCTTTGTTGCCTCTACATCCTTCTTGCTGCTTGAAGTTGCTGCTGCTACCATCCCAATCAATGTACTACCTTGGTAATAATACAAATTGTCCTTTCTAATGCCTTTCAACATTACCAGTGCTCCTAAAGTTTCTTTAAGAATTCTATCTCGCATCATTACAACTAGGCCTTTTGATTCTAAAGTCCCCAAAGAGATGAGATTCTTCTTTAACTTCGGCACGTACTGCACATCCCTCAAAATTCTGGTGGATACATCATGATTCTGCAGCTTGATTGAACCTATGCTAGCTGTTTTACATGGATTATCATTACCCATGTAAACAATCCCACCATCGAGTTCTTCAAAATCAAAGAACCACTCCCGGATGGGAGATATATGGTAGGAGCAACCTAAATCCAAAATCCACTCGTCTAGATGCGATGCTAAAGGTGAAACTACCAAAGAGATATCTGATTCCTTGTTACTTTTACACTTTGCAACATTTACATCTTTCAGAGCCTTCCCTTTCTTCTTTAATTTTCGACAATCTTTCTTCCAGTGTCCTTTCTCATTGCAGAAAGCACACTCATCTTTGACAACTTGGCCTTTTGATTTGGATATTCCTCTTCTCCCTTTTAATTGGCTTTGTTATCGACCTCCTTCATCTGTTATAACTGTTTTATTTTTCATTTTATCCTTCTTTCTTAATTCATGACTATACAAGATAGAACATACAACATCTAGAGAATGTCCATGAAGTAATGTAGCCTCCAAGTGTTCAAATTGATCGGGAAGAGATAATAACAACATTAAAGCCAAATCTTCATCCTCAAATTTCACATCCAAATTCAACAGGTCTGTTACTAACTGATTAAACATAGTGATGTGTTCATTCATAGTAGTACCTAGTCAGTAATCGAATCGGAACAATCTTTTCATCATAAGGAGCTTATTCTGACTACTCTTTTTTAAGAAATTTGTCCTCCAATGCCTTCCACAATTTGTGCGCAGAAGTCTCATTCTTGAAAGCATACTTCTGCTCGCTAGACAGACACGATCCAATTATTCCGCATGTCGACCAATTTATGATATTCCAATCCTTATCCTCAACATCTTCTGGTTTCTTTTCTTCAATGGCAATGTCAAGACGCTGCTGGAAAATGGAGTCCAAAACCTCCCCTTACCACATGTCGAAATGGCCAGTACCGTCAAATATCTCCACAACCAATTTCAAACTTGACAACAAAATCCTCGACCATAATGACGAGGAAGCCTATGTCCCTATTGTTTCTTGATCATTATGTGCCATTATAGACTCAAAATATAGTATTCAATATAGTAAAAATTACAAACAAACCAAAGACGAACCTTTTGCTCTGATACCACTTGTTGGAAAAATTAAGTAATTTTTCCCTCTAAGGTAAACAACTAGTGAAGTGAACCAATTCGGCAATACCTAGGAAAGACCGTCAAACAAACTCCTAAGAAAATATTACCATTCTACGTAAAATTTCAGGAAAGGGTGGAGGGGTCACAAACGGTCCCACTTAAAACCCGGCCTCCTTGACAGAAATTGCGTACACGGTGTATTTATCACAACCTAACCCATGTACACACACGAACAGTAAATACACGCAAATAATTGAACATGACACTACAAATATAGCCGACAAATAATATTGAATACTATACTACAACTTGAAAGAAAACAACATAATAAATGTGGAATAATAAAAGCGATAAGAAAGAACACACCCAAAAAATTTGATAACGGAGTTCAACCAATTGTGCCTACATCTCTAGAGCACCACTCAAATGTCCCGCTTTTATTTAATGTTGGAGAAGAGATACAAATTTTGGGATGATTACAATAGGAGGGGGAGAGCTCCTTTTATAACTACCAACCTCCCCATCTAGACTCATAAACTTTCAATATGGGAGAGCTCCTATTTATAATGACCAACCTTCCCCCCAAACATATAAACTTTCGATGTGGGATTGAAAAGGTGCCAAATAGTAACAATAACTTCAACCTGTATGTGACATTCTCCAATTTACTCATCACTTCAAACGGTCCATCTTATTTGGCACCAATCTACGATGCACTTGCTCATGATCTTCTTCGAAATCTATGAGGGTAAGTTTCAATTTATAGATAATTTCATCCTATACTTTATTAAAAGATCTACTGTAAAAGGATTATATTCTAATGAAATAACAATTTTTAAAATATGAAAATAGAATTTGAATTCAGCTTCATCTTTTGTAAATCGATATATGGTTGATTTGTTACTTTTATGTGTATTTTAATTATTATAATAAAATTTAATATCTTACAAAATTAAAAATTAAATTCACTTTTTAATAATATAAAAATAATTATAGTAAAATTTAATAAACATAATGGTTTATAGAAACATATCAAATATATATATATATATATATATATAATGCATTCAAGTTTTAATAAAATAATAACTATTTTCAATATAATATACGATATGCATATGTTTTATAACTCAATTACTTTTATATTCTTTTTGAAATTGTTATATTAGAATTACTAAAGTGACTACTTTATTTTAAGAGTTATCTAAATACATATATGCATAATGTATGTATTGTGTAAATATGAAGTATAATATCAAAAAGTTTTAATGCGTTAAGAGCAATCATGAAATTAATGCGTTAAGAGTAATCATGAAATATCAAATTTTAAAATGATTATTTAATAATAGATATAATATGAAAAGAAAATATTATTACATTTTACTTTTTTACATGCAAATATAAAAAAAGTTTTTATATTTTCTTTAGTTGTGGAATACAATAATAATTATAGAAGTAAAAAAATCAACAATAACTAACAGTTAACTGTATAATTATTATTAAAGTTTATAATTTACAAAAATAGCATCAATTAAGAGTTTGGTGCATAAGTAATAAAATAAAATTGAAAATATTATATTATAAACTTAATATGCATATTTTAAAAAATGATATTAAAAAAAATTAAATTATTTTTAAACACATAAAAATAATATTTGAAATAAGTCGTACTTAGATATTAACTTTTTTACATTTACATTGTAATTATTTGTTGTAATAAAATTTCAAATTTGAAATTAAGTTGATTGTTTATGGGGAATAATTATAACACTATTATCATAGCTATATTATCATCACACCCAGTCCGAAGTCTTGTATTGAAGCGAGGTCTGGAGAGGTTTGATAATACCAGCCTTACCTTTACATAGTAGAGAGGTTGTTTCCTGTATTATCATAGCTACATACTTTTAATAAATATGATAATTTTTAATAAATGTATATTAAAATATTTCATATGATTAATTTTATATAAATATTTTTGCATAATTTATAAGTAATTCCATCCTATACTTTATTATAAATGGTATTGCTATAATTTATGATTTAGGAGTTCAAAAAAAAAGTTACTGCAATTTTAAAATGTTCTTAAAATAAAATGTTCTTTTTTGTTGGTCAAACAACTTGAATTGAACATTTTATAGGAGGCGGATAAATGTAGTAGGTCTTTAGCTATTTCCAGTTTTCAATTTATGTCTCTTTGTTTGGTTCGTCAGGTCATCAATTTGTTAAATTTTTTTTGGTAAATCAATTAAAAAATTAAATTAATAAGGAAAAAATGTACAAAATAAGGTCTAACCCATGAGCCATGAAGCAGAAAAATAGGATCAAAGCAACTAGCCACACTCCTAACCAAAGACTACTCTTGACAATGACTACTCAAAAAAAGGCTACAACCCAACTAAAACCAAAGAGAAAATAATAAGGGCAAACTAGTTAACACTCAATACACAATGACCACCCTAGGATGGTAGTAGTGGACAGTCGTCTGAAGGTCGAACTCTGAGGTGATTTGTGGAGCTGATGAGAATCGAGCGCTGAAACCGTGTGGAAGAGATTGTGTTGACTTTTTAATGCGTTCGCGGATAAAATAGGGGTCCTACCTGCAAGTTAGTGAAAACCAATAATAAAATAAAATTACCTCACCTCAGTGAATAGGCTAAGATGCTCTCTAACGTGGCAGAATAGTCCATGACTTCATTCCCAAAGATTCTAGCATTTCGCTCGGTCCAAATAAGGTACACGGTCGTGGATAGAATGAGAGGGAAATAAGAAAGTGCTGACAGCCCTGTAACATCCCAACCCTAATGGGAAGGAGGGAATAGTAATTCGGAAAGGGCTTAGAGTGTTTAGGATTATTTAGAAATGTTCATGCATACCTTTGCATGTGAATAGTGAAATTTGCACATGAAAATGGTTGTACATGCATTCATGACATTTCCCGGTATAAGTGTCTAAATGTGATTTTTGGGAAAAATGCGGAAAAATATGATTTTGTGCTTGAAAATTTATTCGAAGTGGATTGCTGTGTGTTTTACATTTTTGAGAAATTTTGGAAATTTTTCTGGAAATTTTCGGGGAAAATTTTCGGACCGAAAAAATCGCCAAGTGGCAGACTGATTAGTTTCCGGTACCGAAAATTTTGTCCAATGGCATTGGAATAGTGGGTACATTATTTTGGGTTTGTAATTAGAGCCATTGGAATTAGATGGATTAAGGATTAAACATTATTAGGGTTATTTGATTTAAAGTCATTAAGTGATTCTTGTTTTGCCAAGTGTCATGACATGTTTCATGACACTCTTGAATTCATTTAATGCCTTGATAATTCACTTTAATTCTTGGTTACATCCACAACACCTTCCTTTCATAAGGCCATCTTCATTTATTTTCATCTTATATCCTCTTCTTCTTTCCTTCTTCATACGACCTTGATACATCTTCACCCTCCATGTAAGTTTTGCTACTATTCTAAACTAGCCACTTCAAGGTTCTTACCATCTCTTCACTTAGTGTCTAAAAACCTAACCTAGCCCTCCTAGAAGTAAGGAGGATCGAGTATTGTGGAGAGAGGTAGAGAAATTGTAGTAGTTGAAGAATTGAAGTTTTGAAGCTTGTTTAGGTGAGAATTAAGTTGTATGTTCTTAAATTGGTAGTTAGATGCCTTAATTGTGATTTATTGTGCATTAATTTCATGAAGTTTGTGGTTTGATTGTTTAGGTATAAGTTCATATTTGGGTGAGGATGAATGATGAATGTAAGCGTAATATGGGTTGTATGAAAATTAGGATGGTCTGAAGTGGATTTTGTGATTAAAGATTAGTATAGAACATGATGGATGATGGGGTGTGTGTTGAAGTGAATCACACGTAAGTACAATGATAATCAATACACAAGAAGGGGGGTTGAATTGTGTTATCTTTTTGTTATACCCTTCTTTTGAACAAAACTTATTCAGATCAGAATTACTAAAACTTTCGTTTGTGAAAGATTCTTTGAAAACTTGTTTATTAAAAACACAGTAATGTAATAGAGAGAATTAAGAGATTTTGACACAGTAATTTTATACTGGTTCATCCCAAACCGTGGGCTACGTCCAGTCCTCAGAAATCTTTCTGAGATTTCACTATCTTCAAACGTTTACAAGTATTCTTTCACCAAGCTTCTTCAGGTCTCTTTACAGTAGGTACTATTTTACACTTAGCCTCCTCAGGCTATCTGTATCACTTTCAAAATAGAAAGGTATGTAGAGCTTGGTTACAAAGATTTTGCTCTAACAGTAATCGCACAGAACTCTCTTGAGTTTTACAATATGTTTCTCTCGTAATATCTCTTGAAAAAATTGATCAGAGTATCAGTCTATCAGTTACATGTTTTCGACTTCGACTCCCCTTTTTATAGTTGAGTCTTCATCTGCTTCTTGAATAACTGCTTCTTGATTCTTGAAAGAAACGGTTATCCAGTTGCGCTCTATAACTTCCATAAGCTGATACCTTAGACTTCCTTTGTTTGCTTTTCGTATCGTCTGCTTTTGCTTTGTCTGTTTTCTTCATAAGCTTTCGTCTGCTTTTCTGCTTTGTATAATCTTTCGTCTGCTTTTCGTCTTCGTATAAGCTTTCGTCTGTTTTTCGTAAAGCTTTTGTCTACTTTCCTTATAAGCTTGCGCCTGCTTTTTCTACGCATGGCTTTCTTCTGTTTTTCCGTAAAGCTTCCATCTGCTTTTCTTATAAGCTTGCGTCTGTTTTTTCTACCCATGGCTTTCGTCTGCTTTTTCTTCTAGGATTGCTTTCGTCTGTTTTTCCGTAAAACTTCTGTCTGATTTTTCTACGCCTGGCTTTCGTCTATTTTTCCGTAAAACTTCTGTATGATTTTGCTACACCTGGATTTCGTTTGTTTTTCCGTAAAACTTCTGTCTGATTTTTCTACGCCTTCTTTCGTTTGTTTTCTGCTTTGTCTGATTTTCATTAATGTGTATTACATCTGCTTTTTCATTTTGTCTTCTTTTTGTTTGTCATCAAAATTACTCAATACGTAAAGTCAATTTTGACTTAACATTCTCCCCCCTTTTTGATGATAACAAATACTGATTTAGAAGATATGAAAAGCTTTTTACACAACAATCAGCAACCATTAGAAAACACAAAAAAATCTTCTGCTCTGCTTTAATGTCTTTCTGTTTCCTTTTTCTTTTCTCACTGATCCCCCTGATTGCTTTTATTATTAAGTTCGCCCTTCTCCCCCTATTTGTTATATATCAAAATTATTGACCTGATTGCTTCATAAGTTTCTTCAACAAGCGCTTCACCTTCTTCATATCTTTGAGCAACTTGTCAACTTTCTGCTCTAGTGACAATGGTTCAGGTGCTCTCGGTTGTTCAACAGTGCCACTTATTGTAGAGTATGCATCTGCAGTTGGAGCAATTTGATCAATTAGCTGGAGAAGAGGAGGAGGAATAGGTAAGTTTGGCTCTAGAAGATCGAGGTCATCCGGGACAGCTAGTCTAGGAAATGTCTTCTCAACCCAAGGTAGGACTTCCTCAAATGAAGTGATGTCCCATAATGGTCGGTTTCGCAGAATGATCTTCATACCATAATATGAACATTCCAAATCACCAATCCTGAGAGGATTATACTGACACTCCCTCAGTGCTCCCCCACTGGATCATCATCCGAGACTTTGTTCTGACTTGTTCCTGGATCTTGATACACACAGATTGCACTTGCGTTCCTCTGAACTTCACAGGCTTCATCAATCAATCGTACTTGCTCGGCAATGTCGTCAACAGTCATATCATCCAAGACTGACTCTGGATGAATCTTCTTTTTCCCTTTGTCCATATCAGGTTCTGCATGATATGGTGGTTGAAAATCTGGTACCACCATAATCACAGTGCTCTTAAGTACTGGGTAGATAGTGTGAGGCTCATTTGGCAACTCTGTTGGATATGGTTCTCTTGCTAGTCGCTTTAGCTGATCATAAAATCTCTGGTAACCTAGATCCAACAGATGCATAATACACTTGTCAAACACAAGAGGTTTGAAACAAGCCTTCACTATTCTCCTCAGTTTATCCCTGATAATTAATGACGTTATCCTCTTTTCTTCTTTGACAGACAGTCTGATATCCATCATTTGTCTATGTAGAAAAGAAACTGGGACAGTTGTTAGCACACTGTGTTCTGTTTGATCTTCTTCTTGAACAGCAGTGGAAATGACCGTCTCTGTGCCGACTAATTCTGATAAAGGAATCAATCCAATCTCTTCTAATTGATTTGACGAAACAGTAGTAGAAACTACTTCTTCGAAAATAGGATTATTAGTCACATTTTGACTATCCTCAACATTAGCAGCAATTTCTTCAAAATAAACTTCATCAGCAACAGAAATATTTTCTTCTTGCCTTACTTCTTTTCTTACAGCAACAATATTTTCCTCTTGACTGATCTCTGTAGAAGTCATATCTTTCACCCGACTTTTTGACTTCTTAGCACATACTTTCCTCAACCTTGGTGACTTTTTAGGTTGGGACTTCTGTTTCTCAGATTCCACTTTTCTTTTTCGTTCAGTCTCATCAGTCTGTTTAACTGAATCTTCTCTTAAAATTGAGACTAACGATCTCATCGCCTTAGGAGCACGCAATTCAGAGTTTTCACCTGATTAGCTTCTCTGAATTGCCTAACTTCTTGTTGTCGTACGGTTCGCACTCTTGGTGACTTTCTAGCTTGCTTTGGCATGTCACTCAGGAGTGGTTCGCCTTGACGCTTCAGTGCCCCTGCTGCAATCATTCGGACACCAGTAGATTTTGTCTCTTTGGAATAAGACCTTGAACTTTTCACAGGAGATTTCTTCTTTGTAGACTCCCCCTCAGACCTTGCTTCCTTTGGAACTTCTGGTCCTTCTCTGTCTGAATGTTTTAGACCCATTCTTGCTATAGATGATGAATCAATGTAGCTGTAAATAGGCCTTTTTATTTTATTTCCCCAATCTAACTGAACACTAGATTCTCGGAATACTTTAGTTAAAAGCATTCCATAGGGACAGGTATGTGTATCTTTCATCGACTTTACCATGTATTGAAAGATCAAAAATGGTAGATCTATGGGGTGGTGGTTTAACAGATGAAAAATACATTGCTCATCAAGAGTAGTTACTTAATGTCTGGAACCAGATCTTGGTAAGATGCAGTAAAACAATACAGAAAACAATATCATTGCCTTTGGTACTAACCATGAGGCTCTTCTTTCTGCTGGGTTATTGTTTTCATATAGTTGACGATTTACTTCATCTTCGTTCAGCTTCAACTTTGTCATCCACTTAACTTTGTTCGACAGCTGAACTCCATCCATTGGGCATTCGGTTACCTTCTCCAGTAACTCCTTTGTCACTATGACAGAGATTCTGTCTACAGTGGATACAATTGTACCTTCAACGAATTCGGTATTCTCCCAGAAATCATATAACTCGTTGGGGTAAATATCCTCAAGAATCTGAAAGAAGTTTCTCCAACCGGCCGCAACTATTTCCGGCTCAATATCCATGTTATCTTCTCTCAATGATTCAAAATTCACATGCCTTCCGAAACCTGCTCCTGGGTCAACTCGAATAAGAGGCTTAACATACATCTTTGTGATTTTGTCTGAGTTGGAATTACTTGAAGAAATCTCAGAAAACTTTTGTGACAACTGTTTCTGAATATGGTAGAAACTCCGAATGTCGATTTTAGGGATTTTAAAGCAACTTTTAGAATAGGTGTGATTCTCGAAGTTATTTCAGCTTTTCCCTCCAAAACTATTCTTGTAAAAGAAGTTTCCTTCTGTAACCGTCTTCTACTAACGCCGTTAACTCCTTTGCTCTTATGTTTTGTCTTTAAGAAATATCAGACGATTGCTCACTTAATATCACCATGTTGAGGTTTCGTCTGATTTCTTTAAAATGATCTTCACTCAATGGTTTGGTGAATATGTCTGCCCACTGATACTTCGTCTCTACAAATTGAAGACTGACTATTTTTTGTTGAACATAGTCTCTTAAGAAATGATGTCTGACTTCAATATACTTCACCCTTGAATGTTGTATAGGATTCTTTGACAGACTGATGGCACTGGTGTTGTCGCAGTATATTGGAATCTCCTCTTCTTGTATTGAATAATCTTCCAGTTGATACTTCATCCACAATATCTGGGAACAACAACTTGCAGCTGATATGTACTCCGCCTCGGTAGTTGATAGTGCAATTGAGCTTTGCCACTTGCTTGACCATGATACTAAGTTCGGTCCAAGGAAGTGACAACCTCCACTCATACTCTTCCTGTCGATTCTATCTCTGGCATAGTAAGCATCGCAATATCCAGCTAACCTGAAATCTTTACCCTTCTTAAACATTAAGGAAAGATCAGTAGTACCTGCGAGATATCTCATAATTCTTTTAACAGCAATATAATGAGACTCTCTAGGATCGGCTTGGAATCTTGCACACAAACATACGCTGAATAATATATCAGGTCTGCTTGCTGTAAGATACAATAAAGAGCCAATCATCCCTCTATACAGGGTTTAATCCACCTTCTTACCATTTTCGTCTTTTGACAAAAGATTTGAAGGATGTATCGGAGTGGTCATAGGCTTGACCTTATGCAAATCAAATGTAATCAGCAACTCTTTCACATACTTCTGTTGATGAATGAAGATCTTGTCTTCGGTTTGCTTTACTTGCAGACCGAGAAAGAACTTTAACTCACCCATCATACTCATCTCAAATTCATTTTTCATCAAATTTTCAAAACTAATGCACAAATTTTTTGAAGTAGCACCAAAAATAATATCATCAATATAAATTTGTACAATGATAAACCCTTTTTCAGAATTCTTCCTAAAAAGAGTTTTGTCTACCTGACCTCTACTAAATCCATTTTCTATAAGAAAAGTACTTAGACGATCATACCAAGTTCTAGGAGCTTGCTTCAGTCCATACAAAGCCTTGTGAAGTCTATAGACATGATCAGGAAACATACTATCCTCAAAACCAGGAGGCTGCTTAACATATACCTCTTCATCTATAAAACCATTCAAAAAGGCACTCTTCACGTCCATCTGAAATAGCTTTATATCATGACACACCGCATATGCCAGCAATATCCTAATGGCTTCAAGTCTTGCTACTGGAGCATATGTCTCATTATAGTCTATTCCTTCCTGTTGGTTATAGCCTTGTGCTACCAACCTCGCCTTGTTTCGACTGACTCTTCCGGATTCGTCTAGTTTGTTCTTAAAAACCCATCTCGTTCCTATAATGGATTTCTTCAGAGGTTTTGGAACTAAGGACCAGACTTTATTTCTAGAGAATTTATTCAGCTCCTCTTGCATAGCTAGTATCCATGCTTCATCTTTCAAAGCTTCATCAACCTTCTTAGGTTCTACTTCAGATATGAAAGCTGCATTGGCTTCTCTTCTGAATTTGGACCTTGTTCTAACACCTTCTGAGGTCTCTCCAATTATCAACTCTTCAGGATGAGAACTTTTATACCTCCAGTCTCTTTTCATTCCTAAAGTCTCCGAAATGTCTTTTTCTTCCGATAGAGTTTCTGATGATGGAGCTTCTTTAACATCATCTAATGGCATTGACCTATCTTCATTATCTGAATCCCCTTCCTTGC
>JAOSBM010000009.1:8761192-8775644 GCA_027568955.1 Erythroxylum tenue | reverse complement strand
CATTTAATTAGACATAATCATAATTTTAATTTAATATATAAAATTAATTTAATAATTATTAATAAATATAATTAAATTTAAAATAATTTTTAAAATATATAAATTTCAAATAAATTTTGATTTAATAATTAAAATATCAAATAAATATTAGTTTATAAATAATAAATAATAAAATATTTATTTTAAAAAATAAAATATTTTTATTAATACTTTATTAATAAATATTATGTAAAATATTAAAATAAATTTCAATAAAAATAATTATTAATAATAAAAATAAAATAATTTATTTTTAAGTTTTATTTAATTTATAATTATGATTAGAAAAAAAATATTTATTATTATTTTTTAAACTTTGAAAAAAAGTGGAAATGAGAGGTAGGAGGGAAGGTGAGAGATTTTGAAAATTTTTGAAATTTAAAAAAAAAAAAGTTTACCCCAAACCCAAAATTCATAGAATTAGACACCTCCATAAAAATCAAACTAAATTCCCAAATTAGGAATTCAACCTAGGTCTCGCACACCTTCCGCCCAGTAATGCTCTTTGTTTTGATTCGATTCTGCGTGTTTAAGCACGCTCTTCTTGTTTCTGCGTTGATTTAGTGTGGTGTAACAGCAACTCCCACCCAGTGTAGGGTTAATCCCTGCCAGAATCCTCGGGTCTGAAGCATGGGGACGGAAAAAAAAAACAACGCCGAAAGGGCGAGATATAACACTCGACTGTGTCATGGGCCTACAGGCATCGACTCCTCGAGGGCAACCTACTCAAGACCATCTGAGGAAGACGCGCACAAGGGAACTGCTTTAACCCTTCCTAGGACGCAGAGCAATGCAAGATACAGGAATATCGTGCACCCGACCTCGGGCGTCACCAGGGAGGGTGAGACAAGAGAAGCGCAGAAAAGGAGGCTTCAGGGGTCTGTCGCGATGAAGGAAACCAACCAGGTGATAAGGAAAACAATGGGTGACTCCATTGCTAGTGTCTGCCCACAGGGACAAGCGAAGGGAAATAGAGAAACATGGGCAAGACAAGTGCATGCGGGCTCCGAGCACAAGGCAGGTACGCTATCGAATAAAACCAAAAATGTGAGTACTGGGATGTTGTGTGTTGAAGAGCTGGGGGATGATGAAGCATCCACAGCTGACGAAGATTCAGAGGGGGAGAATGAAACCACAGAATCATCGGAATCGGACCCTGAGGAGCCTACCCCGAAGGTGCTCGACAGTATGTCTGAACCAACATCAGACAAGAACGTTGAAGGCAAAACCAAACCTTCTTACGCTAGCCTTTTCAGGAATAACAGAGAGTTGACACAAGGATGGAAGCTCAAATATGTGCAAGTCGAAGAGGTGGTAACTATGGAGAATGAAGATGCCATAGACATTGAGCAAACTTGGGGTTACTGCTTAGTGGGGTGCTTCCCAGGACGGTTTCCGGGGATGAAGGCTATTGAACGGCTAACAGTGAAATGGAAAGTGCAGTGCAGAATCCTACCTCACAACCAGGGTTGGCTAATATTCCAATTCAATTCAGAAGAAGACCGCACCACTGTTTTGACAGGAGGGCCGTATGTAGTGTATGGTCAAACCTTGCTGCTGAAGAAATTATCCCAATTCTTTGCTTTTGACTATAAAGACTTCATGCAAGTTCCAATATGGGTGCAGCTATCAAATGTCCCACTGGAATTGTGGAATGAAAGAGCTCTCTCTAAGCTTGGCTCAAGAATTGGCAAGCC
This sequence comes from Erythroxylum tenue, assembly GCA_027568955.1. Lineage (NCBI taxonomy): Eukaryota > Viridiplantae > Streptophyta > Magnoliopsida > Malpighiales > Erythroxylaceae > Erythroxylum > Erythroxylum tenue. The sequence goes on along the minus strand of JAOSBM010000009.1, from coordinate 8,773,908 downwards.
TATGTGCACCGACAAGATTACTAGCAACAAGTCCCTAATAGACTATGCAAGAATCCTAGTTAAGGTCGATGTTTCCAGCACACCGGTGACAACTTTCGAAGTGAAAATGCCAGGAGGCTCAATATATACCCAATTGGTACTCTATGAAGCCTTCCCAAGTTACTGCTGCCATTGCAAGGCCTTCGGACACAACCCTTTGGAGTGCAAGAAAAAAACCAAGAAGCAACAGCTGAGGGATACCGTACCAGTAGAGACTGAAGTTGGTGGGAAAAAGAACCAGCCATTTCAGGAAATGGAGGGGGGGTATACCTGAAGCATCCAAAGCATATAACGAGCAAAGGCCTCGCCCTATGTATGCATATGTATAAAGAGCCTTCTCTGTATGTGCGGAAATTATTGTAGTCTGTTTGATCTTTGTTGGTGGTGTATTGTTTGATGGGCGGCGTTTATGCTGTATTAGTAGTATGTTTGATTTTGTTGGTAGGCACGATGCACCCCGGGCTTCTTTGAGGTTACAAACTGCCGTTGAAAGTGAAAGCCCCATTGCTCGTGCTATATCTCTGCCGTTTAGTGTTGCAGTTTAGCCTTTTTCATTCTTCCTAGGTTGATCTGTGTCAAATCAACGGCAATATATGCTTTTGTTTTTATTTTCTCCCTTTTGTTTTGTGTTTTGGAGGAATAATTAAGTACGGAAGAAGCAGGTGTTGGCAATGATTAGATATTTATCCGCGCTTCTGAGAGTTATCAATGAAGGATAAAAGTGATGATGGTTGAATTTCTTGATATGAGCCATCTGTTCTTGTCTCAAAAATAGATGAAACATACTTCTATTGAAATGATTGTTTTTGGGTGTGAAATCACAGGTTGAATGTCAGTTTTGCTTCAGAAAGTTCTTGATTGATAAAGCTGTTATAAGTCTGAGCTTTATTTTTAAATATTGTTTTCATATTTGTTTTGTGTGTTTTAAGTAGGTAATTGATTTGGTGTAGCCGTCAATGATGAATTTCCATATCCTTTGAGGTGTAGATGACTCCAAAGTCCCTGTTTCCAGGGAGAACCTACTTGGGGTTGCTATATTAGATCATGAGATTACTGGATTTCTATGAGATTTTCTTTGGTCATGTATTTGTGATTTGTAAGCAAGTTGCCATTGATGAACTAATCCAACCTTAACGGAGGTGTGGTGGAGCCAAGTCCCTGTTTACCAGGGAGAACCTACTTGGTGGAATCTACATTACAGTGAAAATAATGGGTTTTTCTGAGGCAGATGTTCTATTATGACTTTCTTTGATTTAGGGTATTGATTACTGTTGTTTATTAAGAATTTGGTTTAGATTAAATGCTTTTCTAGAGCCTTTGATTTGAGTTTAACTATATTCCAATTCCATCTTGGTTGGATTGGGGTCTGAAAACTCAAGACATTGCGTGCTGTCATCAGCTTCTTCTCCTTTTCAACCGACGAGATAGGAGTTAAATAACAGCACTACATTTTGTTTCATACTTCTGTTTAGATACGTCGATATTTTGCACAGATAATCCTACAACTTTGGTTAAAGGTGTTGGAAGCTTAAGATGATGACTTTCTCTGATTAATTCTGGTTCTTGTATTTGAAGGAAGCAAATGGCTTCAACCAATGTTTTGAAACTTGGACCGGTCATCGAACCGGTGGCTTTACTGGTTACCGGTTTGACCGGTTCAACCACCGGTCGAACCGGTGTGACGTAATAATTATGCAATAATTATATTTAATTATATATAATATTAAAAATATTTTAAAAAATAAAAAAATAAAAAATTAATTGAACCAGTGGTCGGGCCGGTCGGACCGGACCGGTCAAAATCGGTCAAATTGACCGGTTTTGACCGGTTCAATTTATGACCGATTTTTTGGTTGAATCGGATCGAATAGCCGACCGGTCACCGGTCAAATCGGTCGGACCGGCCGGTCCGGTCCGGTTTTAAAAACAAGGCTTCAACTATTATGTAGCAATTTACAGTTTGCATGGTGACAAGCAATTCTACATTGCTTTAGGATGCTCAACGTCGCTTTAATTAGCTTAAAGATTTGCCAATCGACTCATGATTTCCAACAATTGAACACTTTGCAAACAGTAGCAAGACGACCACGAAGTGACGTAAATACAATCATTCTTTCAACAATTTGCCAATGGGCTACGATCCCAGCAGCAATGATTTAGAAAATCTAATATGGGGTTCAAAATTATATTGAATTGGAGTATATACTGAAGAACTGAGAAGAATCTAATATAACCTTTAAAAGACAAGAAAAGGAGAATCTTTAAGTAGGCAAAGGAGGTCCCACCCCCTAAGTTTGTTCGCCTCTGGGATAGATTATGGATCACGCTAAGTCGCACTGTTTTACTACACCATCAAAAGCAAAGCTCTTACGAGATAATCAAGGTCCCCCAAAGAACCTAGGCTCTACCGTTGATTACATCGTAGCTATGAGCATAAGATCGAGGATAAGGATTGCTGACAACCGCAAATAGATAGGATAAGTTTTTTTTTTGGAAAGGAAGACGAACAAAAATTACACAATAAGTCGAGGGAAATTAATTCCCGACAAATGCTTTAACAGGATGTGGTGGCACCCGATGGGTGAAGTAGGAAAAAACGTAACGCTGACATCAAAATGACTGGCATAGTGAGCTAGCCAATCCGCACATCTGTTGCTCTCTCGATACACGTGCCGTTGAACAACAGTCCAGTTCCTAGTGAACAGCTCGTGAATGCTTCGGACAAGAGGGTGGACCGACCTGGATCGCTGATCAACAGAGGAGAGGAGATCAGCCACTACCTGGGAATCGACTTCAAGTTCAATCCGGCGATGACCCAACCGCCAAGCCATGGTCAAGCCAGTATACACGCCCCAGAGCTCGGCGTCCTTGGGCGAGCACCAATCGATATTGTGTGCGAAGCCCCCCCGCCATTGGCCGTCACTGTCGCGCAATGCGCCCCCGGCGATGGCAGTCATCGTGGACCGTTGAGAGGCGCCATCAGTGTTGAGCTTGATCCACTCCGGCGGAGGTGTCTGCCACCCGATATGACTCGCATGCCGAGGCGGGGGTCCAATAGTCATCGCCTGGCGGTACCATCGGACCGCGTGACGGAGGCAATCTGTATGAGACAAAATAAAAGATCGGGGTGAGGAGGGCCAAGTGAACAAATCTTCAAAGAGGGCCTGATTCCTCCATTTCCAGAGGAACCAGCAAGAAATACCAAAGAGAGTCGCCCAATCGTGCCCGAGAACAAGATGACGGTGTTGAAGGTTGTGGCGGAGCCAGTCCCGTAGCGGAGAAGTGTAGAAATTGGCGGGAATCGGAAAAGCATTCCACAATTGGCGAGCACGGGGACAGTCTCGGACCACGTGAAGAGAGGACTCCACGCAGTGGCAATGATAACAAGCGTTGTCCGTGGTGTAATGTATCTGGGCCCGATTCTGATTCGTGAGCAGGCGGTCGTGGTCGAGGAGCCAGAGGAAGGAACGAATGCGGGCCGGGCCCGACCACCGCCAGATGTCATGCCAAACACCCCGGTCCTCATGGTCGACGAAGTCCCGGCTCAAGTTATAAGCGAACGCGACCGTGAATTGACCAGAGTCGGAGAGGCCCCATATCAGCTTATCTGGCCCTAGAGAAGGCGTAGGAGGAAGCGTGCCCGCAATGATTCTACAAATGAGCGAAGGGAGGAAGGGTTGAAAGGATTCCCAGTGCCAATGGCCATCTCCAGTAACATAGTGGCTGATAGTGAGGAACCGAAGGGAGGCGGGAATCGGCTGGACGGCATGAGAGATAAGGGGTCCAGTATTCGAGATCCATGGGTCTAACCAAAACCGAGTCCGTTCTCCATCGCCTATCTGCCACCTGAGCCCCTGGTGAACCAGGTGCCACGCAGACTTAATGCCCCGCCAGACCATGGAGCCTCCAGAATCGGAGAAAGAAGAAGGGATGTGTGTGACATCCACGTTATACTTAGCAGAGAGCACGGAGACCCATAAAGAATTAGGTTGAGTGAGCAACGCCCAACCTAATTTCGCGAGGAAAGCATCATTCATATCACGAAGTTTCCGTATGCCAAGGCCGCCGAGTTCAGGGGGTTGGCAAATATCCTCCCAACTGACCAGATGAACCCGCTGTTGACCATGATCCAAGCCCCAAAGAAACTGTCGCATTAATTTTTCCATCTCGTCACAGAGAGTACGGGATAAACCGACCGTCTGCAGGGTATACGAAGGAAGCGCGACAAGAACCGACTTAACAAGAGTAACACGTCCGGCCAACGACAAGAGACTGGCTTTCCAGCCAGAGAGACGTTGGTGAACCTTGTCCAAAATATGTTGATAGGTACCACGATGAACCCGAGCATGCAGAAGAGGGACCCTGAGATACCGGCCAAGATCGGTAGTCTGCTGGAACCCAAGAGCGTCATCTAAGCTGTGAGTCTTGGAAGAAGGGACATTCCTGGAGAAGAAACAGCGTGATTTGTCTGGACTTATGCGTTGACTCGAAGTAGCACAGAAAGTCTGTAAGACGGTCCGGATGCTGGTCACTTGCTCCAGCGAGGCTTCAGAGAAAAGAATAAGATCATCCGCAAAGAAGAGGTGAGACAAAGGGGGGCCCTGACGACTGAGACGAATGGGCTTCCAGGTACCGCAGGACATCGCATGGGAGATGGATTGACCCAGGCGTTCCATACAAAGGACGAAAAGGTAGGGGGATAGGGGGTCGCCCTGACGAAGACCGCAAGAGGGGCTAAAAGTGTCACCGAGAGTTCCGTTCCAATTCACTTGGAAGGAGACGCTAGTGACACATTGCATGATCAGAGAAATCAGCGAATCCGAAAGGCCCACATTAATGAGAGTGTCCTGAAGGAAAGCCCAGGACAAACGATCATAAGCTTTCTCGAGATCAACTTTGAGGGCCATAAATCCTGTCCGGCCAGATTTCTTACGCATGGAATGTATGACCTCTTGAGTGATAATGATATTATCAGTAATGAGGCGGCCGGGGACAAAGCTACATTGGGTCGGGGCAATGAGAGCAGGAAGGAACAGTTGGAGCCGCTGCACAATGATCTTAGTGAGGGCTTTATAGATAACCAAACACAGAGCGATGGGGCGGAATTGCGTAATCAAACTGGGGGACTACACCTTGGGAATAAGAACCAGAATAGTGCGATTGAGGTCACGGTCCCAAACCTCACGACGAAAAATGCGTTGGAGGAGAAGGGTTAGGGACGGGCCAACGACCTCCCATTGGGTCTGGTAAAAGAGAAGTGTGAACCCATCTGCCCCAGGAGCCTTGTTCGGATCCATACTGAAGAACGCGGTCTGGACTTCAGTAGGACAGGGAGGTCGATCAAGAGCTGCGGGCGCATGCCTAGGTAAAGGGGGAAACCGCCCAGCTAGCGTCCAAGGAAGAGAAGAAGTGGGATCTGCCCGATAAAGAGTCTCCAGGTAGTTCGGCGCTAAAGAATGCAGCAAAGACGAATCAGACAAGACATTACCATGTTCTTCCTGTAAGGTCAAGACGCGCCCTGTCTGCTGGCAGTTTCGAGTGATGACATGGTAAAACTGAGTATTCCGATCACCTTGAACGAGCCATTGACTTCGGGATTTCTGATGCCAGTAGAGTTCTTCCTGAATAAGGACCTGTTCTAATTCCACACGAAGATCCTCCTCGAGCTCACAGAGAGAGCTAGAGTCTGAAGTTTCCAGGCAACCTTGTATGCCCGCCAGACGGGCCAGGAGGCGCTTTTTGCGGTAAAAGATGTTGCCAAAAGTACGGTGATTCCAGTTCTGGAGCACATCCGAAAATCGACGAAGCGAGCTACTGGGATCCGACTGCAGGGTCGGCCAATGATCGGCCACGACAGGGGTGAAGCCAGGATGGGTGAGCCAAGCAGATTGAAACCGGAACGGTCGACTCACCGGTAGGCGAGCCGTGGAGTGGCGGAGAGAAAGGAGGAGCAGACGGTGGTCCGATTTCAGGAAAGGAAGGTGGGAGACCACAGTATCGGGGAAAGCCGAGAGCCATAGATTGGACCCAAGGGCACGGTCTAGTCGGGCAAACAGCTGACCCCGCCTCCAAGTGTACCGAGGGCCCAAGAACCCTAAATCTTGGAGGTGACAACTGTGAACACAGTTGCGGAAAGGAGTGTTAACAACTGAGCGAGTTCGACGTCGGTCCAGATGCTCAAGCTTAGCATTGAAGTCTCCTCCGAGAAGCCAAGGGTAAATAGTTACCCAAGCAATTTGTCGTGAATAATGGCACAGGAATTTATGTAACGAGTACGTCGGGCTCGCATAGATAGCGGTGAAATCAAACGCCCGATGTTCCCACTTGATATGAGCATGAACAAATTGGCGATGAGCAATCAGAATGCGGACCTCGATATCTGCATGCCACAGAAGCCAGATGCCGCCCGAGTAACCTTCGGCTTCCACTCGAAAGGAATGATCAAAACCCAAACTACGGATGACAAACAGCGCTCAAGTGCCACTAATGCGGGGTTCGACCAAAACAACAAGCTTCGGCTTATTAATACAGATGTAATTTTTGAGAATGGGCTTGAAGGTTTGCCCTCCGGCCCCTTGACAATTCCAAATGATAATATTCATAATCAAAAGGCAATCGAGGGAAAGAGAAGCTAATCAGTCTAAACTGACACAGCAGTTGACTCGGACTCTGACCGAAGCAGAGGCGCCAACGAAGGCTCGTCCATAGGGATGTCAGGTCCGGGGTGGGGGGCAGGGCCCAGACCAATCGCAATAGTCGGGTCCGAGGTGTGCAATTGAGGTATCAATTGGGTGGGTGGGACCGCGCGCGCATCCCCCGGATCGAGAAGATCAGTCGTATCGGCCTCCATGTGCCGACACTTCGAGGTCTCCGGAGGCGTCAGGGAAATGGTAGGGTCTTGGATGAGAGCGGTCTTATGGGACGGGATCGAATAGGCAACATGCATTGGGTGCAGACTGGGGCCCAAGGGAACGGTGGGCTGCAGTGGCCCAGTCTGTTGGTCTTGTCCAGTTGGGCCGTGGGCCTGGGCAGGGGCGGGCTGAAGGGGGGACTGGACCTGGGGAGGGTTGAAAGGCGACGACACGGGCTGGGGTCGGGGGGTAGCTGGAGCTGTTGGAGTCGAGCGCTGCGCCCTTTGAAAGCATGATGCACGCGTCGCCTGCGAGAGTGAGGATAGTTGGCGTCCAGCTCCCCTAGTTGTCAGAGAGGACGAAGCTACACGGGGGGCAGTAGGCAACCGTTGGGAGGTAGTCATTGGGGGATTTGGCGGCTCCTCCTCCGTGAGCTCAGAGAAACGGGAGCCGAGAGGAGCCCCCCTGTCGGAGCAGGACAGAGTGGCGCTTTGGGGGTCGGCGGACTTCGTTGGCGGCGCGACACCTGCATCCAAGGGCTGAAATCGAGAGAGCCAGTGGCAGCAGACGGCAGGACATCACAATGCTCGGGAGCAGCAACCGCAGGCAGTCCATCGGCGGGAGGCGCTTCAGCGGCGGGAGGATCAGTTTTGAAGGGGCAGGTCGGAGTCCCATGTCCGACCCGGCCACACGCGAAACAGATTTGAGGTAACCCCTCGTAAGCCACCTTGACTGGTTCACCATCAAGTTCGACGATTGCTTTCAGCAGAGAGCTGAGGTCCAGATCGACGGCCACGCGAGCAAATTTCCCTCGGTGAGTAAATTGAGTATTGCTGTCAATTTGCACTGTGCGACCCACTAAGTTGCCAAGCGCCGTGAGAATCGCAGGATGATAGAGGGCTACGGACAATTCTGGAAAGCGAACCCAAGCCACTACATGAGTGGTTTTGCCGGTTGATGGGCGACAGTCCGGGTACCAAGGCTGGATGGATAGAGCGTGGCCGGCAATGATCCTAGGCCCTTGAGTAAGGATGCGGGCGTAGTCCTCTGCCACCGAGAAATTGATCAGGTAATAATCATGGTCGAGATCGACCATTTTAATGGGTCCCGTAGGCTTCCAAAGAGTACTGATGCGAGTTTTGAGCATATTGAAGCCTATCGTTCGGTCGAGCAATTTAATGACCACCGCGTGTTGCCAGGCCTGATGGAGTTTCTGTTTGAAGGTAGGGGATAGTTCGATGCCCAGGCCAAAGTTCCCTTGTATGATGGAAATATCCCCATCCGTTATGTCAATGACATCGGCCGCTATCCATTCCTGGGCTCTGCGGCCCGATTCATGATCAGATGGACCCGAGACCACCGCACTGTAGCTGGGCGGATTGGGCGGAACGTCCGGAGGAGCAGGCGGGGGGTCCTCTTCCCATTCCCGTATACGAACCTTCTTCGCAGCATGGTTAGCCGAGACAGAATCAGTAAGCGTGTGCACGACATTGTCCATTGTTTGAAATGTTAATTAGCAGATAGGATAAGTTTCTTTAGCAAGGTCATCTAAGGAAGTTTAGCAGAAAAGGTACAGATGCTTGACAATAACGCAGTGTTTGGTTGTTGTCTTTGTTAGTGGGGACAGAAGATAAAATATAAAAATTATGTTTTCTCATGTTTGGTTGCTTTTTGTAGAGTTTTGTCCTCTGTCTCTAGAGAAGGGGGTCGTGCTTTGGAGAAGGTAAAGACAAAACAAAGGCTGTGTTTTATTTTCGGAGACAGGAACAAACGTTTTTGTTCTTCGATTTTCGGAAGAACAAAAACTTTTGTTTTTGTCATTCGAGAACAGAGGATAAAATTCTAGAGACAGCAACCAAATATGGAGGAGGGACATGATTTTTATGTTTTGTCTTCTGTCCCCACTAACGGTAACAACAACTAAACACTGCGTTAAAGATTTGACTTTGTGGTGATTCACTTATTTTGATGCTGGGTTTTTTGGGGTAAACTTGTGTTGAATTCGGTATGGATTCAACAATGTGTAAGCATTATCTCATTATGGTTGGATCTAAATTAGCTGTTCAAATTCCCTAACTAGAGAAGAAGGAATTGTTGAAGAGGGTTAAATTGATATGGAAATTTGAACATGTTTGCATATAAATGACTCAGAAAAGGTTAAATTGATATGAAAATTTGAACATGTTTGCATATAAATGACTCAGAAAATGATGCATGAGACTGAGAGTTGGTTTTAAGGAATGTTACTGATAACAGTCTAGATAGGTAAAACATCCTTTTCCTTAGTTTTCCCAGTGGGTTTCTGTTTGGTTTATAGAACTGGAAATGTAGTTGAATTCATATGCAAATTACAAATTCCCTGCAATTCCAGCTATATCAATTTTAAGGTTGGTCAAGTTCATGTTATAATTCGAATACTCTAAACATGTTATGTTCCAAACTTTTGAGTAATATACGATTCATTTATGAATTTATTAATTCTACAAAAATTGGAGAGAGCAATATCAGTTTAGTTTATGAAATTGAATTCTATCCATTCATTCCATATGTTGTTTCGAACATATGGAAAATTCATTCTTCAAAATTAAAATTCAGAATCACTTTTAATAGTTTGTAATGTTTGATGCTTGCAAATCCACAAAATTTTTTGGGTTTTAGATCATCCTCTGATTTCCTTTCGAAGTTTTTAACTTGTTTCTTTGTATCTGTTTAGGAATCCTTGGTTGTTGTTTATTGGTGAGAAGTTGCATATATCTCCAAAGATTTTCTTCTCTTTCTTTTGACAAGTATTTCCTATTTTCTGAATTTAATCTACATTATGCTATCATGTATCAGATAGTTTTTGGCAACTTTGGATTATGCCTTGTGTTGTCTGAAGTATATCTTCGCACTGACTGTGTGTTGTGATTAATTTTGATAGCAACCAATTATGTATGACATGTAATGTGATGTTCTTTTGCTGGTGTTTTTGCAAATCATTGCTCTTTACCATTATAGACAACTTAGAAATAGATTCCATTTCTAAATAACTTGAACACTTTAAAATCATCAAACACTGCAATTAAAGTACATAACATCAACATAATTAAACCAAAACACTAGCATCCCCTAAAAAAAAACTAATTAATTGCAATAAAAAGAATGAGTACTTTCTTCTTGAGTACTTTTTAAAACTATTCTTATATACATATCAATAATGCTGTTATGAATTCTTTAACTTGGAAAACAAAGTTCTAATTTATAATTGAACAATCATATTGTAAAACGAATTCCTTTTAATCTATTTGTTATTTATAATGTAACTAGTAACAAATTAGTGGCCATCATGACTTCTAGATTCTGAAACATGCATCTCTAGTACAATCAACGTGTAAGAATCCAGGTTTTTGATCATTCCAATGTAACAAGGAATAAGGTTCAGGATAGATTTCTTCTATCCTATGACTGAAGATCAACACAAACATATGAAATCATAGGGTGGTTGCATACGTAGAGAAAAATCAAGATAGCAAAAGGATGAAAAGAACATAATGACATTGTGATTTCATTTGTCACGTTAAAAAGTACTTAAGGTAATGGTTCAATGGTGGAGCTTCCAATCATTTTTAATTGGAAACATTTGATCTTGGTCCCATTTTAATACCTTTGTTTCTTAAAATAAAAAGAATTAACTTCGGTAGAAACATTACCCCTTCCAATGTAGGAAAAAGAAACCACAAATGCTTTGACAATAAGCAACTTCATCAAGCCACATAATGAGCTTGGTTTTTATAACAATGTATAAAATGAGCTTGGTTTTGATTATGAGCTTCATTTTTATAACAATGTATAAGTGTTGTGCTTTGAACAGTATCTTTGGAATTAATGCCATTGATTTATGATGAGAATATGCACATGTCAATTGTGTAGTTAATTTTTAGTAAATGCACGAAAGTAAAATGGTTGTGGCTTGTTAATGATCATTATATTTTTTACTCTTTGCAGATAGTATTTATTTACAAACATAGATAACAAGGTTCATCATGCAATGTTAAAGTGTTTGACTCTGCTTGAGCTTTGGAATGGGGAGTTGGAATTAATGAGAATGGTCATATTGGTATGATTGTATGTATACACAAAAAAACGGAGGAGGAGTGAAAATGCTAAAGGTAGTAGGGCATTGACAGTGCCAACTAGGTAAGCTAATATAGATAGGATTTTGAATGAGGGTGATAGAAATAGCTAGTGGGATTTAAGGATGGACTTAAATGCATTTATATTGTTATGTGAAATGCTTCGAGTCCACGGTAGGTTGATGAATACTGGCCATGTGCCTATTGAAGAAAAAGTTTTAATCTTCCTAAGAATATTAGCACAAAATGAATCTAATAGAGTATTACAAGTTAGGTTGATGAGATCTGGAGAAACAATAAGTAGGGCCTTCCATAGTGTGTTGAAGGCCGTACTAACGCTGCAACATCTGTTATATGTCAAGCCCATACCAATTCCAGATGATTGCACAGACAATAAATGGAAATGGTTTAAGGTTAGTAAATTTAATTATTTACAATAAATTGTCTAAGTTAACTTTTTTAAAATACTAAACTATAACTTTTTTTTGGTGGAATTTTGTTCAAAGGGTTTCCTTGGTGCTCTAGATGGGACCTATTTAGATATAATAGTTCCCCAAACAGACAAACCCAGATATAGAGGTAGGAGACGGAAAATATACACTAATGTGTTAGGGGTGCGTGATAAGAACTTAAACTTTGTTTATGCTCTTGTGGGATGGGAGTGTTCAGCATCTGATTCAAGGGTTCTGCATGAGGTAAGTTAGGTGAAGAGCTTGGGAATTTGGGTTTCTCCATTGACAAAGTTGTCAGGATTGCAAAAATCTTCGCTAAGAATGCTCAATATGGGAATCTTTTCTGGGGTTTAACTTCAGAACAAAAACAGGCTTATGTTAGGAGCTTGTTAGATGATGAAATAAGACTTGATGTATGATTTCTTACTTTGCATGGCTATGAAAGAGGAATTGTGATGTTGAATGATGATATGATGAACTATTGACTTTGTTTGTACAATTGTCTATTAATGATGAATGGTTGGTTTACAAACTTCTTAATGTTTGTCATTTATGTACGTGTATGAATAACGATAACATGATTCATTTTCAGGTAATTAATTATGGGCATATACAACTTCTATGTGGTCTTTGTTAGACATCATGTAGGTATTTTTACAAATTGGGATGATGTCAAATTGACAACTGAGGGGTTTTATAATGCTAGATTCAAGGGGTATCGGACATTGGATGAGGCACAGAGTGCTTATGTCATGGACCCATGTAGGCGGACTCATCGCAATGAAGACATTTGTAGCGCCCCCTTATCATAAAGTACCCACCGGAACACCCGTAGGTCATTCCGATACATACCCTACGATAAGAGACCACTACTGACAACCACCACTAAACTCCCATGGCATCACAATAATAAAACAGTAATAAGAAATTGGTAACTTTTTAAAACCAAACTGCATTGTACTTCATTTAATCAAAACTCAGTCACTTACATACTGTCAGTATTTTCAGTCTGTACATGTTTCAAAATACTTTACACTGAGTACTATACAATAATGCACAAGAACAGTTCTATCTATAAGTCACCAAAAGAAAGCCCAGCTGACCGACCTTTGAGCCATCGCCTCTCTTGCCAATCCACAGTATACGGCTCTACAGTCCTGAGGGAGCTATCAGTCTACGCTTAAACCTGAAAAATAGATTGCAATTTTGGATGAGTTTGCGAACTCAATGAGAAACCATCATCGATGGTTCTCCCAATTCAT
>JAOSBM010000009.1:8731575-8746249 GCA_027568955.1 Erythroxylum tenue | reverse complement strand
TCAAAAAGTCAACTCTCATCCTCAAAAAGTCAAACTTTCCTTAATTCTACAAATTTTCACACTTTTTCTCCCGATATAAAAAAATTTCATTCTTTATAGCGACAGAAAGCTTTCAAAAAAAGCTACGATTTTCATGAAGAGCATTTTATCAAATTCTAACCAAATCAAAAAGTCAACTCTCTACTTCAAAAAGTCAAACTTTTCTAATTTAACAACTTTTTTTACACTTTTTCTCTTTATTTCTTAATTTCAACTTCCAATTTAATCAACTCATTCACTTAAAATTTTATAACCCAAACAAATCGACTCGAATGTTAAAGCTATCAAAACGAATCGATTCTTTTTCTCATTGATTTTCTTAAAGCCCAAATTCATCTATAACACAATTCATATACAAAAACACCCATTTCATTTTATTTTAATATTTCTAATTTCCACTAAAAATTCGGGGTCCAACATAACTTATTAAGTCACCTTAGAGCTTTTGCATGCCACCGTCATACATGTAATCCAGCTAACCTTCCACCCAAGGTCTGTTTCCAGCTAGTTGTGAAGTGCCTTTATGTGCTAAGGAGCTAACAACCCACCCCCACCAAATGAATTTGACGCCCTCGTCGAACTAGTCTGAAGGTAGGCATTCACCTGATTCTCAAACTGCCACATGGTAATATCTTTCTCCTACATAGCTTATGTGACTAGCTTTCCCTTCCATTGGATTAAAGACTCGATCTGTTGGTTCTTTTTATATTGCCCCATTGTTTCCAAGATCTTCTTTACTTGATCCTCGAACTATTTTCTTATAACCGGTGGAGCTCTCTTCACCTGACTCTTATTCGAATATGATGCATCCTTATAGTAAAGTTTGAGAAAACTAGTATGAAAAGTACGGTGTACCTTCGATCTATCAGGCAACTTTAACCTCAATGCCACATTCTCCACTTTACTCAGCACTTCAAATGGTCCATCGTACTTTGGCACAAATCCACGATGCATTTGCTTGCTCGAGATCTTCTTTCAAATTTGTGGGGTAAGTTTTAGTAGCACCTTATCTCTCATGTCAAACTCTAACGGTCTCTTCCGTAAGTCTGCTTGCTACTTCATTTGTCGAGAAGATTTTTGAAGAGTATCCCTTGCCTCATTTAGCAACTCTTGCTTCTCCATCAAGAACTTGTACACCGTAAGATACTTGCCACCTGTCATTTGTTGTGCAATCTCTAGTGGAGTGAGAGGTTATTATCCCAAGACTATCTCAAAGGGACTCTTCTCTATGGCAAAAGATATGTGCAAGTTGTAATAAAATTGTGCAGTGTCAATCAAACTTAACCAGTTACGTTTAATTGCACTTATGTAATGCCTTAGGTACTCCTCTAATAGACCATTGACCCTTTCCATTTAGCCATCCGTCTGTGGGTGATTTGTCATTAAAAACTTCAAATTACAACCCATTATGTTGAAAAGGGATGTCCAAAATTAGCCTACAAATCTGACATCTCGGTTACTCATAATGTCCGCAAGGACTCTGAAGTACTTCACCACGTTCTTACAGAACCGTAACATCTGAAGGACATAATGCTAGTGTTGACACAAAGATTCCATACTTGGAGAAACGATCTACAATTACCATAAGTGTTGTCGTGTTGTCCACCTTTGGAAACCCACTAATGAAATCCATCAAGACTGACATTCATGGTCTTTCAAGAATGGATAAAGGTTATAGCAAACTGGCTTCTTCTTCCTCTCTTACTTATTCAATTGATAAAAAAGGTATGTCTTAATATGCACCTCAATCTCATTCTCCATCTTTGTCTAATAATAGAAACAAACTAGGAGAGCCATCGTCCTCTAAACTTAGAGGTGACCAACCTACTACGAGTCATGCATCTCCTTCAATAGTTGTTTTCGCAAGCTCAAAACTCAACATGAAAACTTGATTGCTCTTAGTCATCAATAACCTATCATCATCGAGTTAGAACCTACGCACAACACCCTCCTTAACTTGTGAGATTAACTTACAATACATGTTATCCAATGGAGCTACAACTTTGATTTACTCTAATAGGTTAAACTTTATCCTAATAATGGAATATAGGGCCACAAACACCTCCTTCCAACTCAAGGCATCCGCCACATTATTGTGCCTCCCCAGTTTATGCTCCCATACGAAGTCGTATTCAGCAAGGAACTCCTACCACTAGGTTTGCATCGCAGATAACTTCTTCTGGGTCCTGAAAAATGTATTAGCAACATTGTTCGTATAAACAACGAACCTGATTCCTAACAAATACATTCGTTGTGTTTCTAGGCAATGCACCACTGCGAGCATTTCTTTCTCATGCATCAAGTATTGCTACTCTACACTGATGAGCTTCCGACTCTCAAATGCTACAATATGACCTTCCTATACTAGGACTCCACTAATGGCCTTGTCCGATTAAATCGTGTGTACCTCAAATGGAAGATCAAACTTTGATAGCTTCAACACAGTTTCGGTTCAGTTGAGATAGCAGTTTTAAGTATCTTGAATGCTTCTTGACACACATTTAACCAATACCACTCTTGATTTTTCTTCAGTAAGTTTGTCAATAGCATCACTTTCGTCGAGTATCCCATTATAAACTATCAATAGTAGCTTGATAATCTGAGAAATCTTTGAAACTCTCGTACTGTCGTGGGAACTTGCCACTTAACTATTGCCTTCACCTTCTTAGGATCCATCATGACCTGACCTTTACTCACCAAGTAACCCAAGAATCTGATTGATCGCGTGTTGATATGTTTAAGTTTTAATAATACCTTCAATTCGCAAGCACACAGTTCGTTAGCGCAGTACCTAAGGTGTCGATCCCACAAGGAGGGATAATCTAATCCTAAAATCTAAGGCCAAAATAATTCGCATAAATTAAAAAAGTAACGAAAATAAAACGAGAATTTAATTCAATCAATCAAATCAAATCAAGAATCAATCACAAAAATATTAATAATTCAACAATTGCAACACACACCCAAAAATCAACCTAAGGGAATTACTAATTGAAAGAAAAGGATACCTATCCTTAACACTAACCTAATCGATTATGAATTACTGGATTATTGGTTCTAGACGGTCCTTAGGTTGATTACTCTCTCTCAAGTTATAACCATTAATCCTAAATCATAAACCTTAATCAAATTATAGAAATTGTAATCTCTCAATTAACAACCTATCTAAAACCTTAATTAGCTTTGAATCTGTGTAATAAAATATCAGAAATCTATGTAAGATCTCTCTTCGCATAATTTATCGATTTGATTTAATTCTTGTTTTATTAAATTACATAACTCTTGTTAGCCTAATTTAATTAATTTTCATTCGATTCACCCTCTCAGTTTATTATCGAATTATGCACTTCTAGAGTTAAACCACAACAAATCCAATAACACATAAACAATTAAATTTCATTAATTCAAAGATAAAATTCCGAAGGTGAGTTTAGAGCATCTCATCATTCAAAATCCTATCGTCAAACTGTTATTCTCAATTCTATACAATAATAAAATGGAAAATAAATAGGAAATACGATTTGAACAGATGATAGGAGGTAGCGACGTCGAGAAACTCCTTATCCAGGAAGTACGTCGAGTCGGCTTCTTTTTCGCTTCTCTCTTCCTTCTTCTCTTTCTCAATCTGTCGATGAATTCTAAGGTTTCTTCAAGGTGGCTGATGTCAAAAGCTTTTTCTACCTCTTTGTCTTGTTCTTTAAATATCCTTTGTATTCTGAGTTGCCCTAGGTTTTTTGGGGGTCCAAAATGTCCAAGCAATCCCTCAAAACTTGACATTTTTTAGTATCTATGCATTTGCCCAATGCAGGCCACGATCGTGGGCCACATCTGAGCCTTCTGTCATGATCGTAGCATGCAGGCCATGCCTTGAGCTTCTGTCACGATCGTGACATGTGGCCCACGATTATAGGCCAACTCTGGTACTTCGATCACAATCATGATCTATTGCGCCACGATCGTGGGCCATTGTTTTGGCCCAGATGTCTCCTTAACTTCTCCGTTCTTTGATGTTGACCCTGAAACACTAACAAACACATCAAGGTACCTTAAAAACATAATATTGAAGCTCAAAGACTTGTACTAACTCGTAAAAATACTTAAACACAAATAATTAACAAAATAACATAATTCTAACCTAAACACATACTAAACGATTGAATTAACAATTAAATACCTATCAAATTAAGCCTTAAATCATAATGCAATTTACACATATCACTAATCTCCAACTTTGCAAATTCACACTTATCCATCTTCACTTAGAGTTTGTGTTGCTTCATTTGTTCAATCATTTTCTTCAAGTTCTCCATATGTTCTGTTGTGTTTATACTATAAACCATGATGTGTATTGTAAAACATGATGTCGTCGAGATATACCACCATGAACTCATCAAAGAACTCATACAACACATCATTCATCAAGTTGTAAAATGTTGTAGGGCATTAGTCAATTCAAATGGCATGACTAAAAACTCGTACGATTCATACCGACTCACACATGTTGTCTTTTACTCATCACCCTTGGCTATTCGCACTTGTCAATACCCACTTCAAACATGCATCTTTTTTAAAATTGCAACCCTCGACAATCTATCCATCAAATCTTGAACTAAGGGAATAGGATACTTATTTTTTATTATTACCTTGTTTAAAGTTCGATAGTTCATACACATCCAATGTTGGCCCCTGAGTTCTTTTCTTATTGAATAAGCATGATTTCAATTTATTTTTACGGTTTTAATTGATTAATTGTTTTTATTTGGAGTTTAATTAGCATGTCAATGATTGGAGAATTTATTGCTTAGATTGAAGGAATTAGAAGTATTAAATGGAGAAATTAAGATTAAGTTAGAGTATAGTATGGTATAAGTGAAATTGAAGAAGTAAAAATGTATAAGGGCAAAATGGGAAGATCACTTAAGGTTAAAAGGTATAAGGCTTATATTGAAGGGCATAATGGACATTTGATGACTATTAGGAGTGGAAATTAGAAGAAGAAAAATAAAAAGAAAAGGGAAAGAAGAGAGTGTCGTGGAAGAGAGGAAGAAAAGAGAGAAAAGCTAGGGTTTTGGGATTCTTGAAGAATTTGAAGATTTTGAAGCATCAACAAGTAAGTATAAGCATAAACCCTTTCTTGATTCTTGGATGAAGCATAGTTAAGGTTAGTTAGAAGTGAAACCAAGGTTGAATGTGAGTAGGAAGTTGTTGAGGATTGGTTTATGTGAGGGTTTTATTGTTTGGTTAATGATCAAAGATAGATTTTGATGTTTTCTTAATAATTTTGGGTTGTAATGAACTTAAAAATGAAGTATAAGAGGTGATTTAAGGTTAAGATAGGTTAATTTTGAAAGTTGGGAAGTGTATTGGTGAAAATGCCAAGAAAATCGATTTTTGGGCTCGCACATCGCGGCGTGCTGTGCACACGTCGCGATGTGCAACAGCATTCTCACCACGACGAGAGGCCAATTTTCCTACACCGACATGTTTTAGTATTTTGGGAATAACTTTTGATGTAGATGTCCAAATTGATTGATTTTTAATTCTATGTAAACTAGAGACATAGGGCTACAAGTTTTATGAAGGAATGGAGTCCAAATTCAGTCTGTAAGAATCTCCAATTTTGGATGGAAGTTGAGCAAGGAATTTTTGTTTCAGCATAAGTTATAGTTCAATTTGTTAAAGTATGACTTTCCGATTTCTACACCAAATTGAATGGAATCTTGGTTATTGTTTAAGGAAATCAAGTGAGGCAAGAGGAGCAAGAGGGACAAGAGGAAATACATCCCTAAGCAAGTTCATAAGAAAGGAACTCAAGGTGGGTACACGTTTATAATAGAGTAAATAAGTCACTCATTGTTTTCTTCAAATCAAGAAAGATTTAATGATTTAAATTACATCATCAATGTTGCCTTATTTGCTTTTTGAATGAATTGTGAAATTGTTATATGTTTGCTACATGATTTGTGTCGATGATTGATGAAAAGATTTTGAAAAGGGTTTCTCTTTAAAAGAATACATGTTTATGAAATTATGTTTCTAAAAATGATTTTTGCAAAGATATCAAGCTTATGAAAAGCAAGTTTTCAAGAAAATGTGTCATTTTGGGCAACAAGTTTATAAGTTTTTGAACTATATGTGTTATGTGGGTTTGTGGTAGTCCCTTAAGAACCATCACGTGCACGTTGACCCAAGTATAGGCTTCTCTAGCCTGCCCGCTAGTGGCATGGAGCTCCCTCAAGAATTTACGGCTACATAGGACCATTATATGGAAATGTGTAGTGCGTCACAAATTGGACTTACCCAAACCATTCTGATATGCTTCTATGCTTATGATCTGTTGACAAGTTTAATGCATACACGATTTTTAATTGCTTATGAATTGTTTAAAAATCAAGCATTTTGAGATGATAATTACATGTGAAATTGCTATGGTTTTGAAAATGTACGATGGCAATGAGTTTTTTAAAAGGTTTTTGCTTGTTCCTTTATTATAAATCTGTTACGCATGAGCTTTATAGCTCACCCCCATTCTCCTCCCCCTATTCAGGTGATGAGCAAGAGATCGAGTAGGTCAAGAGTACGACATCACTCCGAATTGACATACTTTTGTATTTTTTGTTAGAGTTTTGGGAATTCAAGGCTTTAGCTGCATTTCAAGTTTTATTAGTTCAAGTGTATTTTCCATTTTTGGTTCTTGAACTCAAATGATGTATTATGGCTTGAAATTTCATTAAAGCTTTGTAAAACTTTTACTTTTGTTATTAATGAAATGCCATTAAAGCTTTGGAAGATGGCTTGAAATGCCATTAAAGCTTTGGAAGATTGCTTGTGTTTATGTATAAGTTCATTTTGTTTTGGGTTTGAATTGAGGATGGCTGTTGGGAAATTATAGTTGCATTTAGTAGGGTTAATGTTGGGGTTGAGTAGTTGAAAGAGTTAAGTTTGCATTATTTGAGGCAGAGTGTGTTCGTCGCGGCGAGACCTATTTGGTCGCCACGGCGACAAAACGATTGTAGGTTCACTGCGGCGGAAGATCATTCGCTCGCCGCAGTGTGAACTTCCCGAAATGTTTCGCCGCAGCGAGACGACATACGCCGCTGCGATGCCCCCCTTTTTGCTTCCGAGGGTCTAAATTTTCAATTTTCAAGTCTTTCCTCTATGCTCAAGCTTCATGCTTCCGTGTCCGATGTTGGGCTCCAGAAACGGGGTCCAACATCTAAAGTGTTCTGTTTTGTTTTTTCGGGAACAACATCGAGGCACCATACGGGGCTTTGGAAAGTTATACGAATCCTACCTCCAACTATTCATCAAGTTACTTTCGAAGCTTCCTTAACTCCAATGGGGACATCTTATATAGGGTGCATGCATGTGAGATCACATGCTTCAAGAACCAACTCTATCCTATGATCAATCACTCGACGAGGGGCAAGAATCATAGGCAACTCTTTCGACATCACATCTTAAAAATCCCTCAATAAACTTGCAACTGTGCAGGAACTTCCACCATTTGGCCCTCATTAATCTCCCACTTGGCATCGAGATAAGTTTCCATAGCTTTCTTCAATCCTTTTTTGATGTTTATGGCCAATATATGTGCTACCCCCATTATATAATCCGTCGTTCCACTACCAGATCTACAAAAATTAATAAAGAAGGAAATTTTCTCGTGTATGATCATCATACCTTCCAAACTTTGATACAACACCACCTTTTTTACCTTAAAAAATCGATCCCTGATATCAACTCGAAATCTTTAGGTGGCATGACCATGCAATTGAACTTGGCACGTGAACTCTCTATGCCCACTGGGATATTGTATGCAGCTCCTGCCATTACATGTGCCTTAAACCGTAAGGGTCTTCATCTTTATTGGCGTCTTCGACACCTTAAGCCCCAACTTACACACCATCTTTATACCATGAAAGAGTGCGTCAAACTAGTATCTAACATTGTGGTTGTCTGCTTCCCTTGACATATATTCCTACATACATCAACTTGTTAAAAGGATTAGACTTACTCTTAACCGCATTCAACAAGGCTATCAGATTCTTTGTCACTTCCAATTCCTTTTCTTCTTCTTCGGTAATCAATGCGTTCAGCTTCTCCTTCCTCAAACATTCTCTCACAAAATATGGGTCGTTGTATAGGTAACAAGCAAGTTTACTCTTCTTGGAGGACATCTCCTTACTCTTCAAGCCACCATTTTGCTTGCTTTTCCCCTTGAAGTCTCCCTTTTTGAAGTCTTTCTTATTTTTCCCCTCACACTTCTCCTATTGGGATAGGCCTTTGCCCTTGGAAGAATTTGAGGAGCTCGTCTTAGTTTCCTTTGTCACTCGAAAGTCCACTAAAGCATTAACAGTTGTGATTGCACCAACCATGTCTTTCACATTCTGCTTCCATAATTCCATTTGCGCCTATAGTTGTCACTCGTACAAAAAGTTGATGAGCTTGTCCTCGTCTGATATATTATCAATATCAAGCATTAAAGAGCTAAATTTTTTAACATACTCTCTTACTATTCCATCTTGTTTCAGCTTCTTCCTCGCAAGCCAAGAAGTGTTCATTGGAAGGAATTGATCCTTTAACTCCTTTTTCATCTTCTCCCATGTGTCGATGAGATTTTTACCCAAACTGATATTCAGAGAGGTCCTCGTTCTCCACTAAAACTTGTCATCTCCATCCAAGTATATGGCCATCAGATTGTCCTTCTCAGCATCGAGTATCTTAGCAGCTACAAAGTACTACTCCATATCACACAAAAAGTTCTCTAGCTTGTTCGTATTACGAACAACTTCAAAAACTTTGGGTTCTTACACCTTCACCATGGTGCTTTTGACATGTGCACCCTCCTATAGTGCAACAACACGCTTTAAGATCGTCATCTCAAACCTAGTATCCTTTTGTGCCTTCACTAATTATGATATTTGATGTTGCAACTGTTGGATCTATTATGCCAACATCTCCATTTGGGTATTGTAGGAAGTGACCTCCTCCTCCCCTTAAGGAATTGGATCAATGAGTGCCTCCCTTTTGTTAACATGCTTTGTTAAATTGTTGCCTCTCGCGATCTCGAACTATGGCTCTAATACTAGTTGTTACAAAGTTTTTGTAAGCATCAAATTTATATCGCAAGTCATGCCTACTCTTTTGCATGAAAATCTTACTTAGATTCGTTTAAGCAAGACTCAGCCTTCCCACATGATCGTCAACCAATAACCTTGCTCTCAAATGCCTTACAACCCTTGGGGTGTTTAACTCTCACACTCGCAAGAAAACTACGAAAGTAATATTAATTGCAACAATGGAAAAACTAAAGAGATACGACAATAATGCTAACCTTTATTACTTCCCTCAAAATATACAAAAGAATGTTCTCTCAATCTCTATATGTGAGGAGTAAGGCTCAAATGAGCTATATATATAGGCATTCAGGCTTGATGACCAAGTTAGAATCCTAACAGAACTCTACTACTTAAGATCACATCTTTTCCTATTTGATTACTTCGTTATCTAATAAGAAGACATTTCCATCTAAGTAGGACTTTATCCAATAAGATTTATCTACGTCCCAATTAACATGTTAAAAGATTACATATGATCTATCTTTATCCACGAAGATGTCCACTATCTTCAGATGATCCTCCTGCGTGGTCTTTATCCTCTAAAGTTGATGTTTATCCTCTGTGATCTTATCTGCCACATCATCCAAGATCTTCCCATGATCTATATCCATTGATGATAAGTCATCCAAGCCAAAGTCGGTCATAGCACACTGGTCGAATCTAATGCTTACCTATTTCAAGTCCATTAGCCATGGTCCGTTCATTTGAGCATACACTTAGTCCTTAGTTCATCAAGAACTTAGTCTTAGCTATATCAGCTCATATAGGGTCCAAAACTCTACTAAAACTTGCACCATGCTTGATCTAACTTGCTAAGTCACCTTGGAGCTTTCGCATGCACTTCACAGTTAGTTGGAAATGGACTTTGGGCTAAGTCACCTTGGAGCTTTCACATGCCTATTCACAGCTAGTTGGAAACGGACCTTGGTGTCATGTGTGTAATTAAGCTAACCTTCCACCCAAGGTCCGTTTGCAACTAGTTGTGAAGTGCCTTCATATGCTAAGAGACTAACACTTATCCTCTTATCGTCAACTTTAAAATCTTAATTGCAAATTCTGAAAGGGTATCATGTACCACTTGATGAAAACATCATCGTTTGGAGTTTGTATTTATAGTTTTTAACACAAATATTATAAAATCAAAACTATAAGGAGTCATTAATAATTTTGAAAGTTAGGAGGCACATTAATATAATGTCAAATTAAAGGGAATTCAATAAATTTAACTCTATTATATAACAATAGCCTTAATATCATCCAATGTAGCACCCCAGTTTCGCAAGACCCAAACCCGACATCGACGATGATATCCGAGTCCGTGCCCGCGAAGGTAGCATGTTAGAACATTCAATCACTCATAAACCGGTATAATTTTTTTTTGAAACATTAACATTGCGGAAATCCATTTCCAATATGGGCCATATATAGAAAACTTATTTTCAATACAGTCAATACAATTGCAATAGGCAATTTGGGCCCATTCCCATTTTTAACCCGTTTTCATTTACAAAACAATCCTCTTTGGGCCATTGGGGCCCATTTCAAAACGCAAAACACATACAGTCACTTCCAATTGGCACAAATCAATAAAAACAACCATATTCACATTTTACACAATCCCATTACTAAAATTTCCATACTTTGTCAATTATTACAAACTGATCATTCAATTATACATGTACAGAATTCGATGAATACATGTGATACAGAAATAAGACATATCCTAATGCAGACGCGAACTGATCCCGACCCCTAACTTTTTCCCTGAGTGCAGTAAGTCTACTCCCGTTGCATAACGGGGTATTCTTCTGAATCCTGAAAAAAATGCAAATTTTGGGTGAGTTTTGCAAACTCAGTGAGTGACCATCATCGATGGTTCACCCATCCACATAACACAAAAATTAGTTCCCATTATGCCATCATTCAAATTCACTATTATACTTTACAAAGATATTCAATACAGTTTCACTTTCAATACAATATCACATGCAGTTAATATCATCATAATTTCACATTTCTGTTCTATGCCATGTCACATACCCATTCAATGTAATTTCATATGTCAAAACAATGTAATCCCATATGCCCATTCGATGCAATTCCATGTATCTGTCCCATATAGTCCCACATTCCCATCAACGTAATTTGATCAATCCCATTAAATGTAACTAAATCAATCAATGCAATAAATCAGTTATGCTATGCATATGTACATGAGACTCACTTCCCATTGGTTGCTTTGTTATGACCGAGTGCCTAAAACTGTCCCGTGATAACGGGCTCATTGAATAACTGACCCATATAGGGCTCATTGATAACTGTCCCATATAAGGGCTCATTGGCGTTAAACGCATTTCAGGGATAGGAGAGCCCTCTGGGAATGCACTAATCCCTTTTTTTTATAGCTCAAAGCTCTTTTTCATTCGTTGAGCTTAAAGCTCTGATCATTAGCTACTCTGGTCACAACTACATTATGTTTTATGCATCCATGATATGGAATGCAACAATTACACATTTACACAATTCAATCGATCATTAATTTCCCATATCATCGGACCTTAGTCCGGCATTCGACATTAAGTCGAGAATTCACATTGCCATTTATATATATATAATGCACATTTTGATCACATTGAACAGTCACATACAGTACACTTAGTTCCCACATTCACATCAATCAGCACTTCAATAACACAGTTGACCAGTACACAATTCATCGGACCTTCTGTCCAGAACCCATATTCAAATCACAATCAATAGCACTATTCACTAATCAGTCAATGTCTGAACTTCATTCAATTATAACATAATCAAATAGAACCAAATAAACCATAAACTAAGACCATCTAGATCTACTCACAGTACGCTCCAGATAGCATTTGCTTTTATGATTCGGAAACGTCTGGCTGTGGACGTTCTGTCCTGTATCATTCATACGCAAAACATAATTTGCACACATATTAATAAAAGCACAATTGTATAACCATCCCATTTTCACATATGTATATGTGCAATATATAATGCATGCTCAATGACAATTCTGGGGTATATGCGTTATACTTACACTGAATATCCATTCTCAAATCATGAGTCACTGTCTAATTGAATTAAGACTTGCACTTCATTTTATAAGCTCTAAATTAATTACCCATTCAAACTTGCATTTCAAGAATACTTGATCACTTTATATCATAATTCAATTTCCCATCATTTCTTTTCTAATCCTCATATGATCTCATAAGATCCCATTTTTTTTCATAATTAAGCACATAACATCTAGTCATCAATTTCCTTGAATAACATTACAATCATATAAACATTTTCATCTCCATTCACTCATACATTTGACACTTTTGATTTCATCCATCCATTCTCTAAGTTTTAATCTTCAATTTCACTTCAAACCTTTTATACATTAGTCACATAGACTAAGGATCATCCTAGGTTCACTTTAAAACCCATTTGAGGCTTAAATTATAACCTTTGTCCAGTGAATGTCCGTTAAACAGACTTGCATATCCGTTTAACGGACTGCTACGGGTCACCTATACCATTTAAAAACTTCGACCCTCAAAACGTTCGAATTTCGAAATTTTGCCTGAAATAGAAGTTGTAGATCTTGACGTCTAATAGCAAATCCATATAAAGATCATCTCATTCTGAGTTTCACACAAAGAGTTATGCCCCTTGTACTAAAACATGTTCATTTGAGTTTTTAGAAAAACCCATATTTTTGCTCTTCACTTACAACATGCTTAGTCCACCATTTCTAGTGCAATACTATCATCAATTATCCATTATTCTAATTCCCTTTCCACTTTACATCATTCACTATGAAATTTTAACCCATTATTGTTCATAAACACTATTAACAAGGCATATCCATACATAGGTATTCATCATCAATTTCCTTCACACAATCAACTGCAATTCCATTTTCACTTTTTGTCTAACTCTTACCTAAACCTTCACATGTCAAAACACCAAATTAATCCCTTTTCATTAGTTTTATACTAATCTCATATCATTAAGCAAACATAACAAAACCCATTAAACATCCAAATATGGATCATTCACTCACTAAATCCATCATTATCTCCCTTCCTAATCCATTCTTGACATTTAACTCATCCAATGCCTTTTATGCCTAGATCATCACATTCATTCCTTCTCCCATCATGCACTACTCATGCTAATGCAAGATATCATTCACAAGCATGAACATCAAGAAGCATCAATGAAGACTCAAACCTAACCTTACACAAAGCAATGCAACAAAATTCCAATTCAATCATCATTTAAGCTTACAATACTCATGCTTATCATATTAAACTCACAACTTTCTTGATTAGGCTTTAAGCACTTCAACCTCTATATATATATATATATCCTTACATACACTATTACCCATCAAAATACATCCAAAACAAACATGAACAAGAATTTACACAAACCTTTCCAAAACACAAAATCAATTCATCAAACCCTCATCATGCAAGCTTCAATTAACCATACTCAAACATGTAACACTAAACTTACTTGATTTTCCTTCAATTTCTTTAAATTCACCATGTAACCCTAGCCTTCTCATCTCCATGATCTTCATCTTTTAGGAGGTTAAACTAGGTTTTTCTTAATCCAAGATGAAGAAGCATAAAGAAGGAAGCATAATTGAAAGGTGGAGCAAGCTTTTAAGCAAGTAGATCACCAAAGCATGGAGGAGATGAAGAGAGGAAAGAGGGGCCATGAAAATGGGAAGAAAAAATCACCCTAATGGCTTCCAAGGAGAGAGGATCGTGAATGAGCTAGAAGCCACTTCAATTAAATGTAAGTTTAGGGTTAAATAAAAGCATGGCTAAGAAAATGCCACATGGCATCACCCTAACCATCCACTTGGAAATTCCTTATAAACTCATCAATTTCAACCCAATTCCTAATAAATAACACTTGTCCATAAGTCCTAAAATCATGCATCCAAAATTCCAATATCATTTGACAATAAATTCTACTGCTATTTATTGACTGGTCTGTCACCTGACATTTTTCCTAGTCCGAAAATTACCTCTAAAAATTTCAGGAAAATTTTCTTAAATTCTCCATAAATACAAAATTAACAATTTTACTTTCCAAATAAATTTTCAATAACCACAATTCACAATTCTCAAAACAATCCCATTTATTTCCAATTATACCGGAAAATGTCAATTGAGTGCATGATCAATGATTTTAATGTGTGCAATTATCCAATTCATCAATGTATATCCAAATATGATGCATTTTTATCACAAACTTACTTAAGGCCACATGTACCAAATTTAAAACGGTCAAAATTGCAATGTACCAAAGTGGCCCCAAGCATGTCCGTTAAACGGACACACCTGTCCATTAAACGGACACAGACTGGCTTCGCAATCCCAAACTCACCCGAGAGTGTCCGTTAAACGGACATGAAACCATCAAACGCTCCAATTTATCCCGAGACGGTCCGTTAAACTGACCTGCATGTCCGTTTG
>JAOSBM010000009.1:8512257-8527002 GCA_027568955.1 Erythroxylum tenue | reverse complement strand
TCTCAAACAATAATCATACATCTTCTAACTTCACTTTTCACATAAAATCCATCTTATATCTAAATCATCCTTTCTATTTCTTACAGAAAGGCTCGGATTCAACACAATAAATTTGTTTTACTATTTAAGAATTCTTTTAAAGTATATTAGTTATTACTCACTAAGCTATATGCTTAGCACGGTGGATTTGCCCCGTGTAGGTTCAGAGAAAATGATGTAGGGATTGGGAGAAGACAACCGCATTGGCCAAAGGAGTCTGAGTTTTGTGTTACTCAAACATGTATTTAATTGAGTTTGTTTTGGGCTTATTTATAACTTTGGATTTTTGTTGTTGTTGAGGGATTGTAATAACCTTAGTTTAGGCTGGTTGTAGTTTGGAACAAGTTGTATTAAGCTCAGTGTATTATGATGTATGTTTGCTTCGAATTGCTTCTGCTTTGAGCTATTGAGAATGCATGATGAATGTTTCGTATGTTTTACTTTTGTCTCGATTCTGTATGCATGTATGTTATGTTGTCTGTGTGGCATCCCGTATCCTCCCAAGGGGTATCAGGGCGTCATATCTTTTTGGTATCAGAACGTGGTTTAGGCGATTCTGGTTTAATCAGCGCTTAACTATTGTTCCTATTGAGTGTACAAATTGTGTTTTGGCCTAATATGCCCCATGTTTTGTCTTTAGAATTATGATGGACGGATCTTGCGATTCTGTTGAAGAAGTAGCTGAGAGTAATCAGCCGGAGCAAGCTCATCCGGTAATATCTAGACCCTCTAGATTCAATCTAGGTGAGGCTGGGATGCCACCTCCTCCTCCAGCTTAGGGAGAGGCTCTACTTAAGCTATCCCAGGATATGATGACGTTACTGCATTGAATGACAACACCCATGGCTCCAATTGATTAGATGAGGAAGTATGGAGCTGAGGAATTTATTGGGACGTCTCTGGAGGAATTTGAACAAGCTGAGTTCTGGATTGAGAAGTTGAACAGAGTGTTGGATGAGATCAGTTGTCCAACAGAGCAGATGGTGCACTGTGCTGTCTCCCTTCTGTAGGGAGCAACTTATGAATGGTGGAAGTTTGTTCTGAGAATTCCTCAGTTGTCGGTACCTCTGACTTGGGACTTCTTTACCCAAGAATTTAAAGCTAAGTATGTGACAGAGGCTTACAGGAAGGATAAATGGAAGCAATTTCTGAACTTGAAGTAGAGAAACTTATCAGTTGCTGAGTATGATCGGGAGTTCGACCGACTCAGTAAGAATGCCTCTGAATCTGTGCTTACTGAGGAGTTCCGATGTCACCAGTTTGAAGATGGATTGCATGACTTCATGAAGGAGCATCTGGAAACAATTACTTTGTTGCAGCAAGTGACGTACCATCAGCTAGTACAGGCTGCCATGAAAATAGAGAGACAGGAGATGGTTAGGAGAGAAAGGAGTCAGAAAAGGGGCTTTACTAGAGGAGGCCAATCCTCGGGGAAACGAAGTCAAGAAGGTACCACTTCTGCACCAGAGAATGTTCAGAGATCTATGACTAGGGGAAGGCGACAGAACTTTCCCTCTTCGGCTATTTCTGGTAGGGGTCGTCTGGAGGGCGAGGTTCTGAACCCCCGGGGTGCCCTGATTGTTCTGTACATCATTGGGGTGTTTGCAAAAGGGATATAGGAGCCTATTTTTGTTGTGGTAGTATTGAGCATAAGATGGCCAGTTGCCTTCTCAAACAGGCTCAGACATCACAAGCCAGTCGAGAGGTCTTTCATGCGTCTGTTGGAAACAGAGGATGTGGTAGAGGTCGAGGAGGATCTGAGCATAATAGACCAAATCAGAGTAACCAATCAGAAACTATGAATCGACCAGCTGTGCCTATTGCTTCGGCTCGAGCTTATGCACTGAAAGCTCGTGAGGATTAGGATGCACCAGATGTTATCGCTGGTATTGTTTCTCTCTTTGATTCTGAAATGTATGCATTAATTAATCCTGGATCTACGCTTTCATATATCTGTGCTGGAGAAATGTTTGATATGGGGATGCCTATAGATCAGTTAGAATATGACATGCATGTAACCAGCCCTCTGGGTAGTAGTGTGTTGGTGAATCAGGTGTTTAGGAATTGTCCTGTTATAATTCAAGGAAGTGAGTATGTAGTATATTTGATTAAATTGTCATTCCACGAATTTGATTTGATTCTGGGTATGGATTGGCTGTCTAAACATCAGGCAGTAATTGACTGTAATGCTAAGACAGTTATATTTGGAAGGCCCGAACAGCCTGAGATTGTATTCCATGGTGTTTGCACTAGTTCTTTAACTAATGTGGTATCTACTATGCAAGCTCGAAAGCTTCTCAGGAAGGGGTGTGAAGCTTATCTAGCTTTTGTGCTTGATTCCCAGAAGGAGGGTGGTAAGGATAAACTATTTCATATTCTTGTAGTGAATGAGTTCCTGAATGTTTTTTCCGAGGAACTGCCTAGACTCCCTCCTGAAAGGGAAGTGGAGTTATCTATTGAAATTATGCCTGGCACTGCTCCTATATCTAGAGCACTGTACAGAATGACTCCTACTGAGTTAAAGGAGTTGAAGGTGCAGTTACAAGAGCTTCTGGATAAGGGATTTATTAGACCTAATGTGTCATTGTGGGGAGCACCAGTGTTATTTGTTAAGAAGAAAGATGGCACACTATGGATGTGCATCGATTACAGGCATTTGAATAGAGTCATAGTGAAGAATAGGTATCCGCTGCCAAGGATTGACGATCTATTTGATCAGTTGAAAGATGCAGGAGTGTTTTTTAAGATAGATCTGAGATCGGGGTATTATCAGGGGTAAAGGATGTGGATATACCAAAGACTGTATTTAGGACCCGTTATGGACATTATGAATTCCTAGTAATGCCATTCAGGTTAACTAATGCTCCAGCAGCATTTATGGATCTAAAGAATAGAGTGTTTAGGCCTTATTTGGACCAATTTGTTGTGGTGTTTATTGATGATATTCTGGTTTATTATAAGAATGAACAGGACCATGTTGAAAATCTCCCAATTGTATTATAGACCCTGCGAGAAAGACAGTTGTATGATAAGCTGAGTAAGTGTGATTTCTGGCTTCAGGAGATATCATTTCTAGGGTATGTTTTCTCTTCTGAAGGAATTAGAGTTGATCCTAGTAAGATAGAGGCGGATGTTAATTGGAATCCACTACAATATGTGACAGATGTTTAGGGATTTTCAATGATAGCATCCCCTTTAACCAAACTGTTACGGAAGGGAGTGAAGTAGAAATGGTCTGATAGATGTCAGAGTAGCTTTGATCAGCTAGAAAGTATGCTTACTAAAGCTCCTGTATTGGTCCAACCTATTTATGGTAAGGAGTATGTTTTGTTTAGTGATGCATCTGGAACTGGTTTAGGTTGTTTTTTGATGCAGGAGGGAAAGGTAGTTGCTTATGCCTCTAGGCAACTAAAGACTCATGAACAGAACTACCCTACACATGATCTGGAGCTTGCAGCGGTAGTGTTTGCCTTAAAAATTTGGCGGCACTACTTGTATGGTGAAAGGTGTAAAATTTTCACATATCATAAGAGTTTGAAGTATTTGCTTACCTAGCAGGAACTCAATCTGAGGCAACGGCATTGGTTGGAACTATTTAAGGACTATGATTGTATTGTGGATTACCATCCGGGTAAGGCTAATGTTGTAGTTGATGCCTTGAGTCGAAAGACCATCTCAGCATTATCACCTAAGCATATTGGATGGAAATTAGGATATGATGGAGCTTTGATGGCTCAATTGAAAGCAAGGCCTACCTTGACACAAGAGATTTGTGATGCTCAGAGAGCTGATGATAAGTTACAATAACTTATCTTGGCTACTTAGGAAGGTAAACAGTCGGATTTTTCTATGCAAGGTGATGGTGAATTGTATTATAAGGATCGGCTGTGTGTGCCAACTAATGATGAATTGAAGAAGAAGCTGTTGTTTGAGGCTCATAATACAGTATTTACTATGCATCCGGGTGGGAACAAGATGTATCAGGATATGAAGCAGTATTGCTGATGGTCAGGTATGAAACATGATGTTATGGATTATGTAGCAAAATGTCTGACATGCCAGCAGGTTAAAGCTGAGCACCAGGTTCCATCTGGTTTGTTAAATCCTATTTATATTCCTCAGTGGAAATGGGATAACATTACCATGGACTTTGTCGCTAGACTTCCTCTCACTCAAAGGAAGCATGATACTGTATAGGTAATTATGGATAAGTTTACCAAATCTTCCCATTGTCTGCCTTTTCGGCCTGACTATTCTTTGGATAGGCTTGTAGATTTGTATGTGAATGAGATAGTGAGGCTACATGGAGTACCTTTGTCGATTATTTCCGATCGTGATCCTCGATTTACTTTGAGATTTTGGAAAAGACTATAGGAAGCATTGGGTACTCAGGTTAAGTTTCGTGCTTCTTTCCATCCCCAGAAAGATGGATAATTTGAACGAGTTATACAGATATTGGAAGATATGTTGTGGGGTTATGTGTTAAAGTTTCCCGGGAGTTGAGATAACTATCTGAATTTGATGGAGTTTGCTTACAATAACAGTTATCAGACGAGCATTGGCATGGCGCCTTATGAAGCGTTGTATGGTAGGAAGTGTAGAACTCTCATATGTTGGACTGAGTTGAGTGAAAACAAGATGATCGGGACAGAAATTGTGAGATATGCTGAAGAAAAGATTCATATTATTCAGCAAGGATTGAAAGCTTCTAGTGATAGGCAGAAATCTTATGCTGACCTAAAAAGGAGAGATATTATCAGGTAGGCGATAAGGTGTTCTTGAAGGTGTCACCATGGAAACACATACTTCGGTTTGGAAAGAAGGGTAAGCTTAGTCCACGATTCATAGGTCCTTATGAAATTCTGAAAAGAATTTGACCAGTAGCTTATCGGTTGGCTCTGCCTGAAGAGTTGGCCCAACTATATGATGTGTTTTATGTTTCGATGCTAAGAAAATATCGGTCTGATACTTCAAACAAGATTCTTGTGCAAGAAATTCGGGTGCAACCAGATTTCTCTTATGAAGAAGGGCCAGTTTCGATATTAGCCAGAGAAGTTAAACATTTCAGGAACAAGTCAGTGCCGTTGGTAAAAGTACTCTGGTAACATCATGGACTTGAGGAAGCAATATGGCAACCGGAAGAAACCATGAAAGCTCAGTATCCGCAACTATTCGGATCAGGTAGATTTCGATGATGAAATTTCTTAAGGAGGGAAGAATTGTAACGCCCCATATTAGGGGTTAGAATATTGAGAAATTTCAATACATAGTAGGCTTTGCATAATTAAGTTTTGCTTATTTGTGCATATGCATTTCTGGACACATACAATTTTTTTTATGCATGCATTCATGACATTCCAGGTCTAATTGGTTTTAGAATTTTGATTAAGTTGAGAATTTTGGTTTATTGGTGATTGAGATTTATTTGGAAATTATTAGTAATATTTTGGAAATTTTTTTGAAATTTTTGGAAATTTTGGGATATTAGGAAAAATAGGCCAATGGCTTAATGACTTGTAGCACTCCTTGTGGATGACAAATGGTTCAGATGCAATGGGGCCATGTGTCAAGATATTAATTAAACACACAAGCATGTGTTTTGAAAGGCAAATTACTGTAACACTTTGTTATTCTCCAACTTTTGCTTGGTTCTGCATTCTACACCAAAACTCTGTTCTTCACTGTCAAAGTTGGAGATTTTTGTGAAGAAGCAAGTAAGTTGTGTTATAGTTTCTGTATGTTTTGCAAATGTATTTGATGTTGTTGTAGTACTGGAATTGAGTACATGCATGAGAAGTTCCGGTATTATAGCTTCGGTAATGCCCAGGATGTTTTATATAAACATAGTGTGATTTCGAAAATATGTAGATTATGTAATGGAGGTTGGGGGAATGGAAGTTCATTGTGATGTGATTAAGTACATAAAAATGTGGTAAAGAACAGTGTGGCTATAGGTTCTGCATTGGTTGTAGTTTAAAAATAAAGTCACAGTAGTAAGAATGGAAAATACGTAGTAGTGAGAGAAAGCTTGTGTAAGGAATTGGTTTTTCGTGTTTAAATATAGATTTGTCTCTTTTGAGTTGTGATGAGCTGGAATGGAAGTAGAGGAATTGGTTTAAGTGTGATATGTGCTCGTTGAATATAATTGAAGTGTAAATTCTGGGAAGTTTGAAGATGACGAACTTGAAAGATTTCATCTCTGTGAAAGTTTGCCGCGGCCAACTTGAAGGATTTCATTTATGTGAATGTTCGTCGCGGCCAACTTGAAGGATTTCATTTATGTGAATGTTCACTGTGGCAAACTTTTAAGAAAATGGCGAAGAATTTTGCTGTCTGGAAAGTTCGTCGAGGCGAAGTTTCCTGATAGCTTAAATATACTTTGATATTTTAGGCATAACTTTCTATGTAGTTATCCGAATGGAGTGATTTTTGATTTACAGTAAATTAGAGACATAAGGCTACAAATTGTTTGAACATATTAAATTCTAATTCTGTCTCTAAGAATTTCATAATCTGATTGGAAATTGAGATAAGAATTTTTCTAAAGCGTAAGAACAGTCCAAAATCTTTTGAGTATAACTTTCAGTATACTAAACCAAAAAGGATGAACTTGGTATCATTGGAAACCTAAGGTAAAGAGGGAAAACTTTCTAGTAGGAAGTATTACCTAATTAACTCATCTTGCTGATGAAAATAATTGAGTAAAGTGGACCCGAAGGTTGATGGTGAAATAAATCTGGATTGAGGAATTGAGTTTGGTTTCACATGATTGATGATGTGAGAAGATTAAGGATAAGAAAACCGGAATTTTTTATGAACAGGCATCATACATATTCAGTCTACATGATTGTGCATAATTGAATTCTTAATTGTGCACAATAGTAATATGTGTTTGTATTAAATATTTTAGAGGAACCCATCGAGCGACCGATTCTAGATATTGCCAGGACGTTGAGGCAATAAGCAATAAGGGAGATTTTGTAAGTAATTTAGACAGTAACTTTTGTAAGTAATTTAGTTGGTCAATTGTGTTAGTAATTCAGTAAGCTAATTTTGATAGTTTTTCTTTGACTATTTTGTTTGCTATTGATTTGGATCATTGAATGATTTGCACAGCTGTAAATATGTGAATTGAATTTTAGACATTTCTGTTTTGATTCTGTCAAGTCCCAGTTGTGGGTAAATAGGCATGCCTAGAAGGGTCTGCAGCTGCTTCTGTGACACTTCGGTGTCTTTTGTTATCGACACTTTGGTTTCTTCTGTTATTGACACTTCGGTGTCTTCTGTTAGTGACATTTCGGTGTTGAGACTTTGGTCTCTTCTGTATAAGCCCTGTTACCCGCTTCTGTAAATAAATTTAGCAGTCTTCTGATTTTGTACTCTGATATCTGTTTGATTTGATATAAGTTAAATTATGTTCTGATTTTAAAGGTTTATACCTCTTGTGTGATCCAATTATGATAACCATAATATCTGTTCTCAAATGCAATAAATTCGATTTACTATTTAAGAATTCTTTTAAAGTATATTAGTTATTACTCTCTAAGCTATATGCTTAGCACGGTAGATTTTCCAGTGTAGGTTCAAAGAGAAGGTCGTAGGGATTGGGACAAGACAACCGCATTGGCCAAAGGAGTCTGAGTTTTGTGTTACTAAAAAATGTATTTTAATTGAGTTGTTTTGAGCTTGTTTATAACTTTAGATTTTTTTTTTTGTTGAAGGATTACAATAACCTTAATTCAGGCTGGTTCCATTTTGGAACAAGTTGTATTAAGCTTAGTGTATTATGATGTATGTTTTCTCTAAACTTCTTCTTCTTTGAGCTATTGAGAATGCATGATGAATGTTTCATATGTTTTACTTTTGTCTCGATTCTGTATGCATGTATGTTATGTTGTTTGTGTGGGATCCCGTATCCTCCCAGGGGGTATTAGGGTGTCACACTATTGATATGAATTTTCCCTTATTGAGCCCCCTTGAGCTTTACTTGTCTTTTCTTTTTCTGTTAACCACATTACACACCTTAAACCTAACCAAATGTCCTACCCAAGTCTTAATGCTAGTGAAGCATTTGTTAATTGTTGATGATTGTGGATGCACATAAGTATAAGTGTGGAGGTGAGCATATAAGTGGGTTGGCTATAATTGTCAGAATGCCATTTTAAGTCTTATCAATGACTTCCAATGTTGATGTAGCTTCTTTTAATTTTTGTTATAAAATTAAGAAAAAGAAAAAGAAAGAGAAAGAGAAAGAGAAAGAAAAAAGAAAAAAGAAAAAAAGAAAAAGATTATTCAAATAAAAGTATCAAGGAGCAAATGCATTTGCTTTGCAAAGTTATTTATGGTTAGTTTTTCCTCCTAAAGTTGTATGGAATAGGAGATTTGAGTGTAAAATATATGAGGTTGATATTTTGTTGAAGGATCGCCACTTATGGTTATAATTTTTTTTTATCAATTGTATGAGTGATTAATTGTTTATGCTTCATGTGGTTTATGGTGTGAGAACTTAAACTTGAGCTGTGAAACATGGTTTTTACATTCATAGTTTTGAGTGAATGTTGGTGTTTTCACTTGATGTTATATAGATGTTACTTTTGCTTCACTAACTTTAATGGCTTTTATGTTACATTACCCAAATACATGTCATCTTAACCATTGTCCACATTACAACCTCAAAAAGTCCTTTTATTCATGATTATGCATGTGAATCCTAATGGTGGAGAAATGAAATGATATGCAAAGTTGTAGAATATATTGATCATAAATGGTGTTTGAGTGTACATATGGATCAATACTTCTTAAACACACTTCTCCAAGTCCACTACTTTATATTGCTCAGTTTTTAAAGGTGATGATTGTTTATTGATCATGAGTAGAGGCATTGAATGTTTAGTTTTTGCTATGATTTTGAAAGTTATTTCTCTTTACATATGGTTATCTAATTTTTAGTAAATATGGAAATCGTAAAAATGTTTGACTTGTTAATTTGATTATGTTGTTTTGCCCGAGGACGGTCAAAAGCTAAGTAGGGAGGGGGGGGGGGGAATTTCATGTGTATTTAATTGTTTATACATTCACTTCTTAACACCTAGTGATTATTGTTTTGAAATGCTTAAGATACTCATTTTAGTTCATATTTAATTTTAGGTACAATTTGGATATATAAAAGATAAAATAAGTTAAGAGCATACTCCTTAAGTTAACCTATTGGTGGCCAAACTCAATTATCCTTATGGATGAAGAAGAAGATGGATTAGAGTAAGGATTGAACAAAAAATTACAAGAAGAACAAAATTTCAACAAAACCTGGGAGATACACGATTGTGTATACACTTATACAACTGTGTATATACATATATAGCCATGTATATACTTATACGCCAGTGTAAACATTCGGATGACATTTTTAGACCTACAAGTTTGGATACATGACCGTGTGTCCAATTGTGTATCTTCACAAGGTTCACATCTTTTTTGACTTATAAGGTTTGATATATGGTCGTGTGTCAAACCGTGTATATGCCCAAAAACCTAATTTTTCATACAAAGAGAACATTTGGACGAAAAATGAGAGGAGAATCACTTTGGACTTTGTGAAGGGCAAAAACCTACTCTTTCAAGATACCTATGGAGGGCTAAGCTTTCCTATTCTAGTTTGGAGGTGAAATCGATTCCTAGGATCACGGTTAAGCATATATTTTCATTGTTTTATATTGAATCCCTCTCTTTATGGATTGTTATTGTTGTTTAATTTCCATTGATTAGGGTATTCTAAAGATGATTTAAATGTGTTCGTTGGATTGTTTTTATGAAAACTCATTGCAAGAATCTTCAATACAATATGTAATTGTTGTATTTTAGAATCGTTTGTAGCTACTGTTGATGGTGAATCATTAGGAACAACGTAATATAGGTTAAATAGCTTGAACTTGTGTGGTTATTGCCTAGATTGGTCCATTTTCTATATTTGTAATACAACTGCTTAATTAAATCTAGAGAGCTTGATCTAGGTTGTTCAATATTTAGGTTTAATTAGAGAGGTTGTTTTAATTAAACTTGGACTAAGGGAAATTAACAAAACTTGTTGTTAATCTACGACCAATAGTTCTAAGAGGTTTGCGGAAATGTTAGAACTATGAAATATGTTTAAATGTGTGTAGGTTGAGATTGATCTAAGAACTGGATTCTAACGCATTTCATCACTTTCATCACTTTTGACTATTTTCTATAATTCGTTTCATTAGTTTAATTTTAATTTTTTCTTAGTTGCAGTTCAACCAAAAACCATCCTTTTTATCTTAAAAATTAATTATTTTCATTGCAAAAATTATATGTACATTCCCTGTGGATACGATACCTGCTCACCGTTACTACAAATTTTTAGTGTGCAGAGTTAGGCTTATTTTGTGGTGCACTTGACACACACTATCACTTGAGTATAGTCATCATATATAGTCCCTCCCCCATATCTAAGATTAACATTGTCCCCAATATGTCAAGAATATAAGAATAATAAAAATAATGAAAAAGTGTGAAAAGAGATATTGTACAAGACTTGGACTTCCCTAATTTGAGAAAGATGGGCTAAGCCTTAGTGTGATTCCATTGTATTCATTTTTCCATTTAAGTGCAGATTAGAATTGAAGAGATATCTAAAAAAATCTTAGTTAAATAGAAAGAGTTCCAAATTAATATATGAATGATTAATAAATAATAAAAATGAAGACAAAGTACAAAATTAAGTCAATCTTTTCGAGGAGGACGAGTCCTTAATGGTGGCGCATCGGGCACTTTTACCTACAGGTCCCATATGACATCAATGGAAATCATATACATAAGTTCTTTAATGGATGACTCTGTGGGAACTATTTTTATAAAGTCTTGATCATCCATCTTGTAGTCTATAGTAAGAATAGTGGTTTCCTAATCTGATGGTGCAGTAGGCTCCTTTATGTCTTAAATATCTGCATCCTTAATCCCAGCCTCTCTAACTGGTTCCTTTGCATCAGCAGCCTCATCTAGCCCTGCTCCATCCTCAAGCTCCCCAGGTTGACACTTTTTTTCCTCCTATGCAACTACCTTATCATGCACTAGTTTAGTAGGTCATTCATAGTAAGAATAGTGGCCTCCTAACCTGATTATCCAGTAGGCTCCTTCAAATCTTGAATATCTGCATCCTTAGTCCCAACCTCTCTAACTGGCTCCTTTGCATCAACAGCCTCATCTAGCCCTGCTCAATCAACCTTAAGGTCATCAGGTTGATGCTCGATATCCTCATCTCTCTTTTTTTTCTCTCTGCCTTACCTCTCCCTCTATTCTTTTTGTTTCAGTCGAATGTGTTTCCAGTATGAGTGAAGAGTGAATAATGAGTATGTGTCCTCCGCTACCACCCTCTCTTATGTCTATTTGTAGTATGCTCTTAAATCTAAGGTTTCGTGCCCCTTCAACCTATATATGCCACGTAGATTAAATGGAATGTTGTCCGCTCTACATGAGAAGTCATAGTTGTGACTTAACATGTCACAACCATGACATATTCAATACCATGCACGGTTGTGACTTAGCATGGTTGGATGAAGAAGCGTGAAGCATGCAACTGTTGGAAGAAGAATGTTGTAGTTGGCAAGATAAGAGAATGGTAGCTGGTGAGGTCAAGAATGTGAAGCATGCAGCTGGCTGGATAAAGAACATTGCAGCTGGCACCGTTAGTGTGCATGGGAGTTGTATGGTGTTGGCATCACCGTGAAGCATGGCAGCTGGAAACATGTATGGGAAGCTCACCGTGAGAAGCATTGGATGGGTTGTCAATGTGAGAAGGCATGAGCTAAAATGAGTGTGACATGCAATTAACTAATATTTCGTGCAATCAACGTGAATGACCATGCCATTAACTAATGTTTCATGCATTTAACATGAATGACCATGCCATTAACATGTGACACCCATTTTCATGCACAATTATTCTTATTTTAAGTCATCCCATCTTTCATTCTTTCATGCATAAATCTTCATGTCTTTCACGCCACATTCATAAAATAATCCAATTAAGATTCATGCAACATTTGCGACATTTTGCCTCAATTCATATTAAAATTGAACTAAATTGCAACCAATTTCAACATATGGACGTAAGCAAAATCAAACAAAATTAGAGACAACACTTCCCCCACACTCAAACTATGCTTGTCCCCAAGCAAAACAAAGAACACTAGACTATAAAAGCGCAAACAATGAAATAATGATTTTCCCAATTAATAACTAAAGATAGCAATGATCAATTCAACAAATACAATCTAAGAACGTAAAACTCATAATATTCCATGAATAAGCTATTCTCCACATACTTGGCCAAAATTAACAAGTATTTCAGCTTAAAGACCATTAACAAGTTTGCTAGACACTCACTCCACTTTCCATCCTCTCAAGCATTCAAAGATAGTATATATTCACTCATTATTCATTTCATGTAAGGCATCTACCATAGGCTTGCTTACTAATCCAATCTCCACCACTAATATCAAACACAAATATTAATCCGAAGGTCTTCATTTTGGTTGTAATGGGGTCAGGCTAAGGGTAGGAAAAAGGAAAATCGCAATTTAAAATCACAACACAAATTGAGCATTTAAAATTATACAAAACAATGAACCATAAAACATTCAATTCTTTTCTCCCATTTAACAAAATTAACACTTCCCATTTTTTACTTCTCTCCTCTTCTTTTCATTTTCTGTTCATCTTCTCTTCCTTCCTTTTCTTTTCTAATTCTTTTTTTTACTTTTACCATTTTTTCTTTCTTTCTTTTTGATTTTTTTATTTAGAACAAAAAAAAGTTTAAAAGAGGAAAAATGTAGAGGAGAGATACCCATTATTATAACCCTACCCATTCCTAACTCAAAAGCCAACTATATGCTATGGTTCTCCTACACTTATTCAAACAATTATTCCCTAAATCCAATCATATCCATTCAAATGCTTAACTTGTCTTATGGTAGGTACAACGAAGAGGATAAATAATCAAGGTCAAGGCTCATCATTTAAGCTATAAGTATGTAGACACCAAGCAAAGTTACGTAAAATATATAGTTACATGAGGTGAAGTGAACATGAAGTAAATAT
Organism: Erythroxylum tenue; assembly: GCA_027568955.1. Taxonomy (NCBI): domain Eukaryota; kingdom Viridiplantae; phylum Streptophyta; class Magnoliopsida; order Malpighiales; family Erythroxylaceae; genus Erythroxylum; species Erythroxylum tenue. The sequence goes on along the minus strand of JAOSBM010000009.1, from coordinate 8,513,844 downwards.
GTAAACGTGAAACTATGGAATGTGAAACTGTGGCATATTCAATGACAAAATCAATTTTAAGAGGTACATATATTGAGTGTATGAAGTCTTTAGGATTACATAGATATTGGTATACTATTGATAAACTTTTTTAAATGTATGCTCATTGTTGGATCTCGCTTCCGGAACCCAACTCTTGAATCATAAAACATGAATCGTGATCATCTTACCTTGAAGGGTTATTCCATTAAACCCTAATTAGCCGTTAATTTTTTTTTATTTTCATTGGACCCTAATTAGACATTAATCATACATCTTCAATCTTATAACGTCTCAAAATTCACTTACAATCGTTCAATAGCGTGCCCATATGAAACAGTCACTATGCTTGAACTCATCGCTCCTGTTTGCGAACAGAATTTAGAAAACCCAAATCTGAATTTCAATTTGACTTCTTCATAAAAATCATAGATCTATGTCTCTTGTAAATTTTGCAACAAGAATCACCTCAATCGGAGCTCTACAGCTCGAGATATCCTCAAAATACCAAAATGTGTTCAAACCCTAATCATACCCTCTTAACCGACCCCTCTCTTGTTCTAATGCAAACTCTTTCAAATCAACTCCAAATGATACAAATTTTCATGGAGAGATAGATACATGTCTTAGGAATCCATTGGTCCAAGAATCACTTCATTTCGATGTCGGATGAGGGAGTTATTCCCTAAACAATGGACCATGTTCATTCCTAAAATCAATTTTAACCTCTCTTGGCGCGAATGCCATAACGTTCTCTACAGAAATCGGATTGCTTTCGTTTTTGGACCATTGGAAAGAAGACTTCGAGATATAAAACTTTCATGAAGACCAAAAAATCCAATTCGGCTTCAAAATTGGTCAAAATGCACCATCTTTCCAGTAAACGGACATGCATGTCCGTTTAACGGACATGAAACAGCAAAACTGCCCCAAATGACCCGAGAAATTCCGTTAAACGGAACTGGGCAAGGGGTCCAAAATGACCCCTAGAAGGTCCGTTAAACGGACTTCCATGTCCGTTTAACGGACATGGGCTTCCCCAAAGCCCTCCAAACCTTCTTCAAACCTTCCAAACTCCTTCCTAACCTCAAATACACTTATAATCTTCCTAAATTCCAATCTTCTAGGGACAAATTCACACTCAAACACTAAATCAATTCTCATCAAACTATCAATTCTTGACTCAATTGGTTCATCGAATCTCAAATCCTAAGCAATCATCAAAGCTATCATCCTACACAAGACCTATGCAACATTATAACTTGCAACTCACATATCTCTTTATTCCAATTTCATTTCTTTTGCTAAAACATCATCATTCTCATCCATTCAAATGCTAATCCTCCCTTTTCATAACATTTCAATTACATGCAATGGCAACTCCTACTCAAAGTTCATCAATTCACTCATTTATATATATATATGCCAATCACTCAAGTTTATTCCAAGTTAAGCTCATCCTCAATTAATCCATAGTTCACTCCGCTTCATTCATACACAATTTCGCAATTCATTATCATCATACACAAGTCATGATTCATATCCATATACCAATCCATATTTCATTAA
>JAOSBM010000009.1:8467417-8478836 GCA_027568955.1 Erythroxylum tenue | reverse complement strand
TGCTTTTCTCTTCGCTAAACTTGCGTCTGCTTTTCTCTTCGCTAAGCTTGCGTCTGCTTTTCTCTTCGCTAAGCTTGTGTCTTCTTTTCTCTTCGCTAAGCTTGTGTCTGCTTTTCTCTTCGCTACACTTGCGTCTGCTTTTCTCTTCGCTACGCTTGTGTCTGCTTTTCTCTTCGCTAAGCTTGCGTCTGCTTTTCTCTTCGCTACGCTTGTGTCTGCTTTTCTCTTCGCTACGCTTGCGTCTGTTTTTCTCTTCGCTACGCTTGTGTCTGCTTTTCTCTTTCGCGTAAGGCTGCGTCTGTTTTTCTCGACTTCGTCTGCTTTTCTTTGTTTATCTTTTTATTTGTTTATCATCAAAATCTATTTAATTCTTAAAGTTATTTTGACTTAACATTAACATTATAAATCATTACATATATATCCAAAGAACTTAAATACATATTTGAACTCATTTACAACCATGTATATATCAATATATAGTAGTATCTCCAAGTACAAAACAACACAAAGTGCTCAGAAAGTCTGGCGTTACATCTTCAAATTAACTTGCAACACCATCTAATGTTAACACATGCACAAACACGAGCTTGTATAATCAATATGACCTTCTCACTATTCAACATGGTCATGTTTCGCAGAAAACACTTTGCGTGGCTCAAAACTCTCTAACATGGCCATGTATTATTCTGTAACTCAATCAAAAAGCTCCAAATTGCTCTAAACTTGTTCGAATTTGTTCCTTTTTGTTTTATGTGAGTGAATTAGAACCGAAAAAAGTGAACAATTTAAGTACCAAAATCAATAAAAATACTCAAATATCAAGCAAAATGCATTAAATATGATACTAAAAATATAACTAAAACATTACTTATCAATTACTGGTAGTGAGAAAATAACATAATTGGACTCAAATAGAGTAGATATTAATTTTAGGCTCTATTTCTAAGTGAAACATTGTATGATAAAATGATTGAATTATATGAAAAAAAAATACATAGAAATGTTAGTTAAAACTACTTTGATATGTGTAAATATTTGGGTAGTCATGATGTATTGCTAGACACTATTCTTGATCCATGGATATGAATTGTTTAATTATATAATTAAAGATTAATTAATTTATCTAATCTTAAATATGATTTATAATTAGAATTTTAGATCCATTCCAATATATTTAGGAATCTAGTGGGACATGCAAAAAGAACGAGTTGAAGAGGCAAAAAAGAATTTAATTAAGTTGGACTTATAAAGGTTAAGAAACTTTGAGATTAAATCTAAGATATTTATTACATAAGGATCAATATAAGATATTGGATCCTATTTAGGGCCAATTACTGTACTAGTAAATGATCTTACATAGAGAGGCCCTTCTCTTTCTCATTGAACTTTTAAACGTTTTCCTTCGAGTCTTATAACTTATATTTAGTTTAAAGTATTAACATGTAATAATTCCCTTTTAAACGTTTTCCTTCGAGTCTTACATCTTATATTTAGTTTAAAGTATTAATATGTAATAATTCCCTCTTAGTTATATAGCCTAGACATTTTCTTACATTGCCTAAACATTTTCTTACAATGACTTGTTTATTTTATTTATTTATTTGTCTTCTTTCTTATTTACATATTTATTTTCTTTTTTTACTTTTATTCATTATCTTGGTCTATGTTTATTTTATTACTTTTTATATTTCTATTTGCATGTATTTATTTATTTTTAGTATATTTTTATTCTTATATTTTATGTATAATTTTAATTTTAATTTTTTAGTATTACTACTTTATTATTTTAATATGTATCTTTCACTTATTTTTATTTTATTTTATTTTTCTATATTAGTTATTTATTTATTTAGTATATATACATATTTTTTCTTTTTTTCATGTGAGTCTTTCGGAAACAACCTCTTTATTAATTAGAAGTAAGGATGCATACTTCTAGACTTCCCTAAACCTTGCATTCAGCGAGATTTCTACTGTAATGCTATCGTTTTTGTATTTAATCTAAGTTAATTTAACATTAATTAAAATTAAAATTTATTTCAATTAAATTAATAAAATGTTTGAGTCCTATTATAAATAAATTTCGTCTAACTCTTTCTGAAATAACTGTAGAGTTTTCTTAACATGTTTTATAGATAATATTAGAGGAGCCACACAATGTAGGAGTTACTCATATAGTGCTATATGTAGTTCCAGCTTGTACCTTATGTTGCAGGATTATTTTGTACGTCGCTAACCCTGTATTGTATGGCTCCTCTAATCATCCATTCTTTTGGAATAAATTCATTCAATTTCTAAAAACAAGAAGTAAAATTTATTGAAAATTTTTAATTAAATCTTTGTTATAGGAGTCAAGATAATTGGAAATAGTTTACATTTGAATTTGAAAATTTATTTTAAATCAAATTAAATTCCTATTTGAAATAAGAATTTAAGTTACTTAAAAATCAATATATTTATTCTAATTGAATTATCCAAGGAGATGAAAATATTATTTTAGATTATAAAGATTAATAACTATAATGAAATATGACTTGATTGTTTTTATACATATAATTTGATTATGTGTGCATAAATTTCATATTTTAATATATTTATTATATTTTTAATATGTGTTTGATTTTTTTATGCATGTCGAGTTACACATTTGTATATAATATTTCATAAGAATTTTGTGTCTGATGGGAAGAATAAAACTAAATTATTTGTTAAAATATTAACTACATGTTGAGAAAGTGATTATTGCAATCCATTATTTAAGAATAAAACTAGAGTTCTGTTTATTATAAGGCTTGTTGGGGGACTCAATATCCTTTTAGCCCGAATATGTTTTATCTTAAACTAACTAGTCTTATTTAACTAAATTTGTATAATTTGGATGAGTAACTTATGATCATATGAATTTAAAAGAAATTTTAGGAATAGTTCATAATAGATTCAAGCACATTACAAAAGAGTTCCACTTATAGGGGCAAGGCATTCGCCAGTTGGAACATTACTCCATTTGCAATGTGAAAGCTAGGCTATATAAATGAAGAACACTCCTAATGATGCTACAATAATAGATGATGAAGACCTCAACATATATAGTCCTACAATATAAAATTTGAGTGAATTTTACATTTTGTGATTGGCCAAATATGTTGTTACAAACTTGTAAGGAGTTCAATACTTCTTCATTTCACATTTTTAAAGAATTCATTTAATCTCTCTAAAGAAAAGAGTTTTCTTCTACAAGATCTATGAGTCATAGGAGATGTAATTAATAAAGATGTTATTGTCCTAATTTAAGTTTAGTTTGTTTATCGAGTTACACAAGGTCAATTAAATTTAAATAAGATATTAGCCCACTAGCGTGATTAGGATAATATTTCTGAATAGTAGTGAGTGATATTATTTTGATTAAATTAGTTGGAATTACCAAATAAATAGTTAAATTCATTATCTTATTTGGTTTTCACGACATATAACCAACTACTTTTTTATTTTTTATTTTGTTTTAAGTAGAAATTAGCTTTGTTTAGTATAGTTGATAATAAGTATTAGTGAACCAAATTTCATAGACACGTGTTATATTTAAGAAGAGTTCTCTATGTTAGATAGAAAATTGTGTGCTCGTTTTGCAATTTTGTTATGAATCCTTATTGAGGATTTGATGGTAAAGTTTTTGAGGTATACCAATATCATAAATATGACAAAATATAATGACATTTTAAGTTTACTAATATCTTATAAACTTTAATGGCATCAAGTAAGATGTATGTCAACATCCTAATAATGTGACGTAAGAGATTGCGTTAAGTAGAGCTAAAATGTATCATACCTTGATGGAATTATTCCACTCAATTTAACCTACTAAAAGTGTAAATATGGACTACAATTAATGGCATTTGTTATAATATGATAATAAATGTCGTTAGAAGACAAATGACTGTATGATTTTTCTTATAAATATATATATACATAATTTCGAAATCATGCTTTTGAGTATTTGATACTAAATTTGGGTTTACCATTATTTTAATGTTCAAAGCATGATAAAAAGAAAAATTTTGATTGAAATTAGTTGATTTAAATAAATAGTTTGTATTTGTTAGATCAAAGGAGACTAATGCTTAACACAAGTGGCAAGAATGCATAGTTAGATAACCAAAACTATCATTTATGCCATAGTGATTAAATCAACATAAAGAGAATTATAAAGTTCCATAATAAGATAGATGTGTCCTTTTGATTATGAATCATATGAAACTTATGATACTTGTTTGTTAAAATATAACTAAATCAGCCTTTAACGCAAGGATGACGATGGTATTAAATTGTTAAATTTATACATGTGATATGTTAAACATAATAATAATTCATAAAAGGATGATACTTGTATTTCATTAGATTTACTAATGAATTTATATGATATATTCAAATTTATTAAAGGAAATATTGATTTAAATGTTTAAAATTTTAAAATTATTTAAATCTAAATAGAAATTAAGTATTGAGAATGCCAAAATATTTTAATAAGATCAATATGTTGAAGTATAAAATTTTTGATTATTTATAGGGAATGAGATTCTTCATCGAATACTTTCAAAACTAAATTCTATAATAGTTCCTTACTATTATAGAATGTTAACATATTGAACGAATGAGTGTATATAATTAGGTGGTGGGAAGTTTGTTTGAATTCAATTGATGTAATCGAATAAAATTAACCTATGAAAGACAAACCAAATAAAAAAATTTGCAAAGATTAATCACTAGATTTTAAATACAAATCTCAATTCAATCTCAACCTTCATATGAATGTGCATAATCAATAATAATGTTGTTCTTGTACCTCTTTTTAAAAATATTAACCGTCGATTAACAATAAGCTCTATTAATCTTAGTTTTCCCTTAAATTGTAAATAGTTAAGATAAGCTCTTTAATTAGGTCTAGCTATCAAATAACCTAGAACAAACTATCTAGATTGAGCATGAAAGTCATATTATAGATTAGGAAAATAGTTTATGTAACCAATAATCATAGAAACTTGACTCATTTAAATTATGTTATGTTGTCCCCAATGATGCACAACCATTAGTTTACCACATAAGAATCAAATTCACAGTAATAATAGATTGTAATCATAATTTTGGCGAGAATCCATGCATGAATAATCTAGCAGGCCTATCCAAATCATTCATGCATAAATCCTAAACTTTAAAAATAGAATAATATAGTCAATTCTACAGGAAAGTTAAAAACAACATCACTAAGATTAATCCATGCCCAAAAATGTTAAGTAGTCTTGATAACCCCTTTAAACTTGAAAGAAAAAGGTTAGCACTCATAGCTCTCAAAAGGGAAAGGAATATGTCTCCTTTTATGTATCTAATCTATACATTTCTTAAATGACCTCCTAACTGCCAATTTATACTGCAAAATTGGGGTTGCATGATTATACACAGTTAGCTACATAAGCATGTAGGTGCCATACATGTCAATTTTCTAGAAATTGTGGAGTTACAAGTTCATAATTGGATATATAGGCGAGATATATAGTCATGTATCTAACTTACATGGCCGTATAGGTCTCCACATAGAGTGTAGCCCTCTACATATGCATGTAGGTCACAAATATGATTAAAATAGTGTCTTTGAGTTTATACACATTTTAATTGGCTTAAACAGTCCCAAATATTATTGTGTGCTTAACATATATAGGCACGTACACTTCTACATTGGTTTGTAATTGAATCCATTTCTTCCTTTTTTATCCCATTTCCACCCTAACTCATCTCCTTTTCACTCAACAAAGGAAAACAAGATGAAATATTTGTTGAACTAAACCAAGGATGTGAATTTAGCTCATTTTGGTTTGTTTTCCTCTAAACTGTACCTAAAACAAAATATTAACCAAAATAAGTATCTCAAACACAATATACACATTAATCACTAATAAGTGCAATGTAGCTCGTAAAACAAAGAATGCTTATATCATTTTCATGTTTGATGCATTTGATAAAAATGTGGTCTCGAGTACAAAATCAAATCAAAGTCAAGATTTACATGTTATGAAGGTGACACATGAAAAAAAGACAATGAGATTGATATGGATGTGTCAATCTAAAAGGCTCAAAATCTTACTGGTTTATATCTACCTATTATTCACTATTCTTCCAAAGGAAATATCACAAAAGTAAAAATACATGCCCAAGTTGCTATGATTTTTTCTAGTTAATTTGAATCTTTCATTATAAATGTAAAATCTAAAAGCAATAGAAAATTAGAGATTTTTTTTAAATAAAAACATCAAAAAGAACTTAAGAACACATATAAGAACTAAATTCCCCCCTCTACAATTACAACTTATATTATTCCCAATGTAACATTAAATGTAAGAGATGTAGCATTCAATAAAAATTGAAAAATGTAAAATAAAATGAACAAACTCCCTTTGGATCGCCTCCCAAGCAGTGCCTTTATTGACTATTGTTGGCTTAACTCTATGTTTTTTTTGTCACGAGATAAAATTTTGATCTTCAGGTGTCACCACTTTCACATTCTCCATTTGAAATTCTTCATGAAATGACTTTAGACGATGACCATTCACCTTAAATATCTTCTTTGACTCTGAATCTTTACTGCACCATAGGGAGAAACATTAGTGACTACAAAAGGACTAACCCAACGAGAATGCAACTTACATAGAAACAATTTAATTCTAGAATAATAAAAAAGCAGTTTATGTCTAACAATAAAGCTTTTCTTTGAAATCATCTTGTCAAGTGAAGCTTAATTCTTCTCCTTAGTTAAATTAACTTCGAATTTATCTCTGCACTCTCTCTTAAAGACATCATGTGCTAAAGGTTCAATCATATTAATCGCAAAAATACAACCGTCATCTTGGGGGTGTTTCATGGTATAAAAAATATTAAAATGAATAACTTTCCCTTTAAATTTTATTGTGAGGGTGCCCTTATAAACATCTTTCATAGTTTGGGTTGTGTTAAGGAACAGTCTCCCTAGTAATATAGGTGTCGGATTATAAGAAGTATCATCATCCATATTCACTTCAACCTTCAAAAAAGTCTCCCAGATCTCCATGTTTGACTTTTCTAACTTACTAGACAAAGGTGGATGGTTATTCTTATCCATGTTTGGAGATTCAACATTTACCATTGAACTAAATAAGGTATCCCTTTCTTCTTCAAACACCTTCTTAATTTCATCTTCACTAGCCATCCTTTGTGTTATTACACTAACATTCTTTAGATTTATCTCAGTTTATGATGGAAATTTCCTCTAATTTTAGCTTTTAAATAGATGATAGCAACTTCCATTTGACTTATCTAGTGCTCTAAATTTTGAATGCTAGACCTTGTCTCCTCAAATTGAGCTCTTGTCTCCTACTGAAACTATTTTACATCCTACTATAATTACAAAGTGTTAGTAGCAAAAGACTTAGCCATATCTTCCAATGATATACTTGAGTTAGGGGAGGATGTTAATTGTTTAGGTTGAAATTGATATACACCCTATGACATATTTAGGAAGTAGTTATGTTATCTATTCCCTATATGACTCAGGAACAGGTGATCTCTCCAACTTGAGTTATAGGTTTGGGAATATGGATTGTAATTTTAAGGAAAGTTTCCTCCCATAAGCTTAACATACTCCACGTTTCCCTCTTATAAAGCTAGGCACCCATATGTTAGATGGTTTATGTTCACATATATCCCACAAGCTCTCACCTGTGCCTACCCTATAGCAAACTATCTAACAAAGGATGTGAGTTGATCTAGATAATGTTATATGGATGAATTGTTTACCTCATTTACTCTACAATTTTGCTGTTGTTGAGCAAATTCTACCTCCAATAAAACCCTCAATATTTGCAAATATACGGATCGTAAACTTGTAGTATTAAAAGTGTCAAACCTATGAGGAAATAGTTAAAACTAAGTGAATCTCATTTTGTCTAAGGTATAAAAATATGATATGAATGAAAGTGAATGACAGAAATTAAAACGATCAATTAAAATTAAGCACTTAGCCAACTAATAATTGAGTTATCATAATTATACAAGGATAATCAAGGATGAAGTTTAAGATTCATTATATCATTATTTTGCTCCCTTAACCACTATTGATTCAACTAGGTGTCGATCTTAGATTTTCGAAAGGTTTGATTACTCCCTATCAAGCCTAATCATTTTAACCGTAATTGATTACGAAATTCCAAATTTTACAATCTCTCAATTCAGAAAAACTTCCTAATATTTTCAACATTTTCTTAAGTGATCATTTGAATAATTAAGTTTTCACACAATATCTCTCTTCTAATGATTATCAATTTGATATTTTCATGACCTATTAAGTCACAAACTCTCATTGCCCAACCTAATCTAATTACTTTTGACTCACTCTCTCAATTTATTGTCAAAGAATAAACATACCCAAATATGACAAAACTAGAATATTGTATTGAAATCAATAACAATCAAGTCTCAAAATAACTAAAGACCAATTCCTAATATGAAAATTAGAAAATCATAAACGTGAATAGCATCTTGAAATCCATTTTATACATCAAGTTTAATAAAAAAAAACAAAGGAAAGAAAGATGAAATTGATTTGGACTGAATCTGGAAAATCTACCACTCTCCAATGCTTTATGTGATCTTCCTTCTTTGATCCCAATTTGGTAATATGGAGGTTGCCCTTTTCTAGAATCTTTACATTCTTTTATAGTAATAGTGGGGGTTAATTCTAGGGCTTACCCAAGTCATTTTCTTCCCAAAATGCCCCTAACATCAAAATAGATGTAAAATCTCGTGTCTAGTAAGTGTCTATCACAGTCATGACACTAGAGGAAAAACTATCTATCATGATCATAACATTGGATGCATGATCGTGACACTAGATGAGAACCTTCTGTCACAACCGTGACATTGCATGCACGATTGTGACCCTGCCTTGTAACCTATACACATTCTAGCTTCCTTCATTCTTCACTTATCTGGTTTCAATCAATAACAAACACATCAAACACCTCAAGAAACACAAGATTAAGACCGAAAATCATGCTCTAAACTATATAACATTTAAAACATAAACAAACAATCACACTAACATAATTCTAAAGCTATACATGCAATGATCATTTAATAGACACCTATAAACACACTAAACGCCTATCAAAACATAATATAAACTACACCTATCAACATCCCCACACTTAAACTTTTTCTTGTCCTTAAGCAAAAACACAACACAAACTCAAACAATCCAAGCATAAACACATACATTCATGCAACATGAACTAATAAGACAAAGGCATCTAACTTCATGAAACCAATTTAACTACAAACAACAATCATTCAAGTTGTTTCAATATATTAACCTATAAAATTCATGGCTAACCATTTTTTTAAACATTAACAACATATTTATTCACCTAAAGCCCTTGTACAGATACATTGATAATTAGTATTCAATCAAAATTGAAACTATCATTAAATAACTTTTCATGAAAATTCTTGATATTTTCAAGGATCAGTATGATTTATTTATCAAAACACTAATTTTTAATTTTCTTTAACGTTAACCTAGTCTTTTGATGCGAAGGAAAACACCTTGTCCTGAATGTCCCTAGTTACTCAACTAGGCCACATTTTATTAATTATCTCACTCTGAATGTCATTCTATCCTTTTGACATGGAGATAAACATTTTGTTATGAATGTCCTAGGTTACTCAGCTCTATAACATTTTCAACTTGCTACTAGCTCTATTCATAAAACAAGGGCCAACGAAATAGTTATTTATTTAAGAAACACACTTTTTTTTATCACATTTCACATAGCCTACCTCATTTCTTTTTATTCAATCATCCTCATGAAAAATTACCAATGATGCTAACTCATTCAATTTACTTATAATTATAAATGTTATGACAATTTCCTAAGGTTGATAAACTAACTTCATATCCTAATTAACATGCATATTTAACTAAAGATACTTAAAAGATAAAATTCACAAGCTAATATGCCTTTACAAATTCAATGACTATGTTCAAAGTTAAACTACTTCCATCAAGTTATCGCCATTGACACATTGACACAATTCACACATATGCTCACGCCATGTCAACCTAATTAAAAACTAACAATATGGTATGCAAATTTCACACTCATGATGACAATGTCAATGCAAACCTTCTCACAGTTAGACAACACATTGTCCTTAATTTGAGGGAATAAACACCACATGTTGGACCCCGTTTCCGGAGCCCAACATCGGACGCGAAACCATGAAACATGAGCTTGAGAGAAAGACTGGGAAATGCAAAGTTAGAACAAGAACTCTCACGAAAGCAAAAACACGCAACGTCGCGACGTTCGTGGGTAAGGGCCTACGTTGCGACGAGCCAGCAAGGCATACTTCGTGATGAGTATTAACTTCCACGTCGCGACGAGCCAACGGCTCGTCCTCATCGCAACGAGCACTGGTCACGACGAGCGCCTTGACCTCCCATACAGAAAAACTAAAGCAAACTTAATTAAATCTAACTCTCTCAACCATACACCCACATCAGTCCCAAAAGAAAAGAACCTAAAATGCATGCATTCTTTGAAAGTCTGAATGTAAATTTCATCAAAAATCAACGTAAAATTTTTTACAAAGCTTTAATGGCATTGCAAGCCATAATGCAACATAAAATTAAGAGCCAAAATACATGGAATACTTGAAATGTTGTTAAAGCCTTGAAATCACAAGAATCTAACAAAATGCAAAGGAGTGCCACTTTGGGGTGATGCCGTACCCTTGACCTATTCAATCTCCTGCTCGTCACCTGTTTAGAGGGAGGATAGAGGGGGTGGGATTTAAGCTCGTGGGAACAAGTTTATATTAGAGCCATAAGCAAAACAATTTCCAAAAACTCCTCATTACCTTGATACATTTTCAAAACTGTAAGTGTTTTATATGTAAATTAACAACATTTTATATGCTTAGCTTTCAAATAAATCATAAGCAACTTTTCAAATCATGCATGCGTCAAACTTGTCACATATCATAACACATAAACACATAAGAGCGGTTTGGGTAAATCCTGGTTCATGACGTACTACACATTCCCATGTCATGGTCCTGTGTAGTCGTAGGTTTCATGAGAGTCCCTGGGGAGCTCTACGCCGCTAGCGGGCAACCGGGCGAAGGCTATCTTGTGTCGACGTGCACGTGACGATTCGTGAGGACTACCGTAAACCCATGCAACACATAACATGTCATCGCTTGTTAACTTGTTGCCCATAAGGCATTTCTTTCTTGAAAACTTGTATTTCATAATCTCGATTTTCTTGCACAAATCATTTCGATAAACATAAATTCATAAACATGTGTTTTGTTTAAAAAGAATTTCACAAATCCTCAT
>JAOSBM010000009.1:8450663-8466472 GCA_027568955.1 Erythroxylum tenue | reverse complement strand
ACTTAATTCCTTTAATTCCTTCAATCTAAGTCATACATACTTAAACCAATGTCATGCTAATTAAACTCCAATTAAAAGCAATCAAACCTCAAAATTAACTGAAATCATGCTTATTCCAATAAAAAGGAGTTCAGGGGCCAACACCACATATATTAAAAAAGTAAGATGTAACATAAAAGAGAAAGGTAAGAGCATGAAATTTGCTAAGGTGATCGAGGTGGTGACGGTGTTGGAACACCTTAAGTTGCGAAGTATTTATAGATCCTCTTAATTTCACGTCGTTGTCATCGTTATTCTTGTGCCATCTGCTTCAATAGTTTATTATTGTTCGAAACCACATTAAAAACTTTATCCCATCCTGCCTCTTCCTCAACCTCAATCTCTCCACTGGTTGAGTCTTCATTTTTCGTTGAGGTCGTGTGAAGCTCGAACTAGCTTGCCCTGTCCTGTGTTTCACATGTGTTTTTGAATTGAAATCTTGAAGTTCCATTTGTTGGACCATCAAGCTCTCAGCTCTCCTTAGATGGTGGTGATTAAGAAACTCAGGTAAAACAACAGTTAGTCTATCAACACTCACACTATAATAATCAACAATTGTGGTAACCAGGTATCCCATGCCAAGATAACTGCTTCTTTTCTTAAGAGTAGTAGTTATAGTATTAAAGGTATGAGTGTTTGTACAAACTTTAACATCATTATCCATGCACCACAAGATGAATAATTCTTTCATGGAACATTTGTTACTTTCAGATTTATCAAAATAGTGTAATGTATAAACTTAAGAAGTAACAGATTTTTGGGAGTACGAACAACATTATTATGGGCATTCCTAACATTAAAGTACCTAGCCCTATTAATTGGGTCCAGTACCTTTTGACACAAAATTATCATGTCAATCAATTATGTTTGAATCCAGAAATCAATCAATTTCACACAAAACATCAAAATTCAATTGATATGGTTGACCCCGTAAACAAAACCAAAATTCATTTGGGTTTTGCAACTCAAATTAAAGAGAATTATAAAATTCAAACGTTAATTCTTCATAGACAACATAGTAAAAATTAATAACTTATCCCATTGAATTTTACTAAATTCTGAACCTTATCTTTCAAGCCAAGATTGTCTAAGATATCAAAATCAAAATACCTAGGCACACAGACACTTTTAGAGTGAATGGTTTGGAATTTAATACCTTCATCTTATGAATATATTAGAAAAGGTGCTCCAAAGTTTATAGCTGTAGCACCCCACTCTCGCAAGATACGTACCCGACATCATCGGTAATATCCGAGTCTGAGCCGCACGAGGGTGGCATGTTAAAGCACTCAGTCAGTCAAAAATCGGAATAATTTTTTTTAACACAACCTCAATCCTTTGGTACTTTGATAACAATAACTCATCCACAAATTTTCCAATATAAACTCGTATGTGATTAGAGAGGAGGAAAAACAAATATTTATATATATATATATATATATATATGTATATATCACTATCAACTTTCTGCTTAAAACTCAATATCTCCTCTTCATTCCTATTTCTTTTCAGCTCACAAATCACAACCAAATCAAAACTCTATCTTTTTTTTATAATCGTCAAAACCAAAATCGCTCACACATATTCATCATGTTTTCTGCATTCCTTCACTTTCATTTTTTTGCATTTTCAACTTGGGTATTTTCTTCATTTCTTCCTCCAACTATCACTTTAATCATTCTTTTTTATCTCCAGACATCACCATACACCTATCTCTTAACTCTAAATTCATTTTTAATCATCTATAAAATACTCGAAAACTTATGTATATATATAATATATATATACATATGAACAGTAAAAGCATCAACATAACAGAACATTACATATCCCTTTTCTCCAAAAATTTTTGCACTAATCTCCTACACGTTTTCATTGATCTTGTAACTCCAAAAAACTAGTTTAACACTATCCCATAACATTTCAATCATCAAATCCAAAGAAAATCAACATGTACGGAAAACTCAAAATCTCCTCACTCATTTTCCAGCAATTATGAATATCACTGTTCTTAACCATTTAGCAGAGAGTTAACGATGAATGCTTCACTTCATACAAAAATACATAATCATAGCAAGCATACTTTTTTGAAGCTCTAACATCTGTAAAAAATCACGTAACCCTAATCCCTCATGCAACCACATACATCAACTTGAAGGTTGACAGGGGGGTTCACTTTTTCTTGGGGTGGAAGAAAGAAATACAAGATATGAGTTGTAGTGGATAGGAGAAATAAAGATTTTTCTCTATTGTAGCTTTGATGAAAAACTCTGTGTTGAAGACACACTAGAGAAAGAAACTTCGAGAGAAAGAAATGAAGGCAAGTACAGTAACTTGTCTTTCAAGGTTATTTAAAACTCAACTTTAAAGTTGGGACACATGTCCATTTCTTAGCCACTTATCCACTTCCCTTTAATAAAACTCACTTAAGTATGATTTGTACTTAAGTTTATGACTTAATAAAACCACTGAAACACAAGTCATTGCATGTTCTTTCTGACCCCATTACTGAAGTTATTTTGCAACACTTTCATCTAGAAACATGTTCCCCTATGTCTTATGTTTCCATTGGCACCAAATCATTCAATTTGGTTCAATGATTTGAAAGATATACTTCAAACATATTCGGACTACTCTTGTCTAAAACAGTATACTATGCACAACTTCCATCCAGAATTTTTGTGACTATTGTAATTTTTGGTTATGCACAGTTTTGCATCAGACTATACATATCCCTATAGCCCTAAATTTTGTTAAAAAGAGACTTTTTGGGAGGGGAAAGAAGGAGGCAGTAGGCAAGAGTCGAAGAGCAGATATGGGGAGTCAACTCCAGAAATGGAACTCATTCTTTAGGTGCAATTTTGGTTTAGAGAAGTGGAAAAACACAAAGAAATGATCGAAAGATTCATCGAAATACAAGATCAAGCCTCTAAATCGAAAGAACATTTGATATAAGACAATTAGGGAGATTTAGAATTATGAACTCATTGTTTTCTATTTGTATTTCTATTTATGTATGTTTGATTTCATATTCGATCATGTGTAATTAAATGTCCAGTTAGTATTTAGGTTAGATGAACCTTATATTAATACTTTAACATTGTTTTATTCTTTTATTAATGCAATTGGTTTGATTGATTGTCACAATCAAATTACTTATTGATCGGGTGTTCATCTCGATCTAAAGATCAATCCCTTAGAAACCGAATCAAAAATAATTTATTCTAAGGATTGTAGTACAGGATGCAACCCCGGGTCGTCTCACTTAATTGGAACCAAATGAAAAAGGTTTAAGCTAGCCTAATTGTCAAAAAATGCAATTTAAGTTGATAAAAGGGGTTTTGGATCATTGATCAAAATTTAGGAAATTAAACTAAAATCAAAGATGAATGTATAAAAGTATATTTTTTGGATTTTTGGGATAATGGAATTAAAAATTCAAACAATAATCGAATGATATAAAGTCCTCTTGAAAACAAGCTTAGGCTATCATGGTTCAAACGAATTTTTCGGGAGTGAAATCCACTAAGTTTTCAAATAATCAACCTTAAAGGACCCTTTAAGTCCAAGGTTTTAATCAATGAACTCCATTTCTTAAAACCTTGTTAAAATCATCTTAGTGTGTGAAATGGACAAGTAAATGCAAGTGGTCATTTGGATCAAACACAACTAGGTAGATAAAGAGGATGAACACAATCTCCAAAAGACATATATGAGACTTCATATATTAAGCATCAAAATTTTACATATAACCATATCCATAACACAAAACATTGTTCAACACTTGATTAAACTCTAACCAAGCTAATTTAACTACAATACCGTAAACCCTAACTTAGAGATTTACAATAATATAATTAAACTTTGACAATGTCAGATTATTCCCATTTGAAGCCCGGTGAACTCAAGCCATTGCTACACTTTCAAGAGGGTAGAAGACCTAGCCGTGCATGACTCCGAAATTCCTCATCACTGTTGAAGCTCCAATTTCACGCATGGCTGTAGAGACTGGCGGATGAGTTAACGATGAAGTGATCGGTGGTAGCGGATGATGGTCGCAGATGGAGAATGACGGTGGTAAAGAGTCGGATGGTCTCTGTCTCCCACTATCGCCACCGAATGGTTTCGGTGTGTTTAATGTATGTTCAATCTTTTGGATAACCTAATTCGGAAAGTTTTTAAAGAATGGGTAATGGGTCGGGTCGGTACAGTGAGTGAATTTTCTAATTAGAGTCCGAATATTCGTCTGCTCGTCGCGGCCAGATGATTAGTTGACGTTGCGGTGTGCGCTTCCTGGATCGCTCGCCGCGGCAAGTTAATTAATGGATGCCACAGTGTGTTCTCTCGTGATGATGTGCCACGGCGTGATGATCAGTTTACGCCACAATGTGCCTTCTTCTCGATGCGTCACGACGTGCATGGAGGAGCTCACGTCCTGTTGACTTTCTGATCCTTTTGACTCCTTTTTCTCCTACAATATAAAATAACAATTTGCAGTATTAATTGTCCTTAGAAAAATTATAATGCAATTAATTTCAATTTGCAACAATTTTACTAACAAATTGCATAAAATACGAGCTCACTATATGGAACTAATTTAAGCATAAAATCACGAATTAAGAGTCAAAAAAGTACATTAACAGCCAGGAAAGTGTAGCTAATTTATATGATAAACTTGGGCTCAATCAAATTCTCCCACACTTTGACCTTTTTACTCCTGAACAAAGTTTATAAGAGTCAAAAAGATACAAGTGTAAAAGAAAAATCCGCCCATGCTCAAAACAATAACAGGAAATTGACACAAATCACTTTCTCAGAATTCAATTAAAGCAAATTGAAAGAGTGCTAATAAAACAAACATTAGAAGAATTTAATCCAAGAGATTGGACAAAAGAGATTCCACTCAGGATATGGTGTTTTCTCTCACCTCACTTGTGTTTAGGGATATTTTCACTCTCAATCTGCTTAATCCATACTCTACCATAAGCTTGTATCAGTTCTATTTCTCCACTACAAGAACTATGATTTTGAAGATCAAGAGGACTTTTAAAGGTTGTAATGTATGGAGGGCTAGATGAATGGATGGAATGAAAGAAAGAAAAGGTATGAACACATGCACTAAAATAATGAAATGAATGTCAACAATTGAACTAATAATGACACGTCCTTTTTTTACTCGTATTATTCCTGCTCTTTCTTTTCTTTTTCTTTGTTTTTCTATATATATATTCTGTCCCTTTTTGGAACACACATTTTTTCAAAAAAATTGCAAATTAAACTAATGACATCATATAAGGAAGCATGCAAGTGCTCATAAATAATAAGGCTTAATGGGCTAGCAAGGGATAAGTGTTTGTGGGACTGTGTTTGGAAAAAGGGCTGAAGAAAGAACGCCTCTATCATATCAACAAAATTCTAGTCCATAAAGCTTTGAGTAAGAATTGAAACAAGTTCTAGAGAGATATGAAATAAGCAGATGCACACAAAGATTGAAGAAAAAAATCAGGCTCAAATATCCTTCCAACAAGGGTATTGTCTCAATGAACAATCTCAAGTCTCAAAAACTTAAAGTGCTACTTTATTAGCATGCCTTCATTTACTTTGTGTTCAAAACATCGAAAGTAAAATTGGCCAATACCAATTATCGTTAAAAGAATGGGAGGTATTTTCATAAACTCAAGTACCACTTTGAAACTTATAAAGTCTTTGGAAGAAAAAAGTTACAAGAGCCTAGTTTGGAAAAAGTTTGAATTGAGAAAAATATTTAACAAAAATCATTTCTGTAAAAGGGAAGACGTAGCGGTATGCAGCAGTGTGCACCGCGACATGCGTTCTATACTATCCAGCGTTGCCGCAGCGAGGAACAGTAGAATGACAAAATTTTTTTACCAAGTTAAACAATGTGTAACATGATGCAAGATTGGCTAACACAAACATAAGCAAGATGTCAAACAGGCGTACAACAAGAGAAATAAATATGGAAATAGCTCCCCCACACTTAATCAACACATTGTCCTTAATGAAAATGAAGCAACGAAAGCATGAAAGTAACAATACATGAAAGTGTAGAAGATAAATAAGTAGTATTGATCATTAATGCGAAAGTAGGCCAGTACAAAATGGGAGAAGGATCCGAGGAACTAACTAAAACAAAGAAACTACAACAAAAGAAAAACAATAGAAAACAAAAACAGAAAAAAAAAATGCCAGGACTACTCCATAGGATCATCGGCTGGAGGATCAGGAGCGGCGTCCGCAGATGTGTTAGGACCGGTCGAAGAATTACCGGCCGCAGGATGAAGGGGAATGTGCAGGTGGGCCGCAATGATGGCATACATCTGCTAGTGAAACTGACAATCTTCCTCCTGCCGGGATTCAATGCGGAGAATAGCCTCGCGTAGAGTGGCCACTTGATGGGTGAGGGTCGGCAAAGGAAAGGAGGCGGGAGAGGAGGATGTAGGAGGGACGTCTTCGCGAGGTAAAGCCTCGGGTAGAATAGAAACAGCGGGAGGGGAAAGAAGGGGTGATGGGGCTGCGCGAGGTTGGACGCGATGGGGTAGAATGGGGAGGAGGTGGCGGAGGAGGGGGAGGTGGTGGTGGAGGTTAGAGGCGAGGTTGTTTGAGAAGGATATAGAGGAACAGAGAGGCTGGTTCGAAAGAACGGTCAGTGGAATGTTCCGGGACCTGATGGGCCCATAACAAATCGGTGATTAGGTGGGGAAAGAGGATGGAATAGGTTAGGGTGGAGAAAAGGATGGATTGGCAGAGGGAGGAAACTATTGCATGAGCAATGTTGACCGACCGTCCCACCATGAGAAGGTAGATGTAAAGGGCTTGTTCTTTGGGAACAAGGGCAAGATGGGTTGTGAGGAAAACGTTGTTGCTGATAAGGTGAAGCCAAGGACAGGCCTCAGGGTAAAGATCAGCACGCCGAATATACCATTGAGAGACCCTGGGTTGATGTCATTCGGCACCCTGGGGATAGAGGGTACGAAGGACATCATCCCAGGGGTAGTCACGGATGAAATCTGCATAGTGACAGCAAGGGATTGGGGGAAGGTTGTAGTGTTCACGAATAGATGCAGTGGTGAAGGCGTGAGGAATGGTAACACCTCGGAAATTGATTTCCAAGGTGTCATGGTAACAGGCATAGGTGTAGAAATGATGAACGAAGGTGTCATTTCTTGGAGTCCTAGGCTGCACTAAGCCGGACAGGTGGCACTAAATGAGCTATCGAACGAAAGGGTTGTTGTAGGGAGAGAGAGGGAAAGGTCGTTCCTTGAGTAGTGGCCTGGCCTCGATTTTCGCAGCTAGGTCAGTAAACTCCGGATCAACAGGAGGGGAGGAAGAAGAAGAGTGGTTTGGTGAGGCTGGGGAATGGGAACGATGGGAAGAGTGAGAAGGTTGAGATGAGGCTGAAGGATGGGAGCCATAGGAAGAGTGAGAATGTTGAGGTGAGGGAGAATGTTCGGAAGAAAACTGAAGAGAGCCGGAGGAGGTGTAGTAATCGGAGGGAATAATGGGACGGTTGAAGGTGTTCTTGGTGCGCGGCATATCCTGTAGAGAAAATAAACACAAGGAAAAGTTATAAGCAAAATAAACAAAAACAGAGCTTTGCCGTGACGTGAGGTTGGGCGTCATGGCGAGATAGGTTGTGTGCGACACGCCGTGGCGAGAAGAGTCACATGTCGCGGCGAGACATTAGAACTTCACACGCCGTGACGAAACAATCCATGTGTCACGGCGAAGGACAATACCCTGGCACACATTCTAAAACTACTAAACAAAAGTGGAAGAGGTAAATGAAGGGAGAAACACGCTTACAACGTTAAATGGGAAGAAAAGATGACAACAGAGGACGAGCGACAAACAATGGGCTACGAGGAGGCCGGAAACGAGGAGAAGAGACGACACGATTTGGTTGGGTCGCGGCGCAAGAGGAAATATAAAAGTCAAACTAGATGCGCCGAAAAGGAAGAGTGCCCGGAGGTTTAGAAAGTGTTAGAGGGTGAAATTATGAAAAGTGCACTGGTCAAAGGAAAGGACTACCGTGCAATAAGGGTAAAAGGGGAAATTTCACAGTCTAGGGTTACCACACAATAGTTGCGTGCCACGGCGAAGGAATTATTGCATGTCGCGGTAAGCTGCTTGAAGGCGTTGCGTCGTGGCGTAGAAATTAATGCACGTCGCGGCGTGATAAATGAGACACGTCGCGATGAGCTATGCCACGCTGCGGTGAAACTTCCCGAAAAGAAAACAAGGATCCTAAACTCATATGCAATCTTTTTCTGACCAAACAACATTTAAGCTCATCTATATCAATTTCTTCTACTACGCAATATGTGTCATGCATTCGCTAAGGTCCAGGGCTTACGAAGAAAGGTGAATTATTGAAACAGCTAAACTTAAATCCTACAAAACTAAAACTAATCCTACTGAGTGGGTTTCTCCCCCACACTTAATCAACATACTCATGCGTAGCAATGTCATGCCAATTCTGGTTAATATGCACAAATATATTGTAAGTGCAAGAAGAGAAACAACCTGGGGCTCAAGGTGGGTCTTTAATCTCTTGATGGACGTCTGGGTTGTCTCCATGTCCCGGCCAGATAGCTCAATTTCTTATAAGCTCTTGGCCCACGTCCACACTCAACGGTTCACCCAAAATATCAGCAGCAAAAATTGCTCCAAAGGAATCATTAGTAAGAGGATTCATGGTTCGTTCAAAGTCAGCACATGCATCTTCAACAACCATATAAAGCATGTTAACTCCTAGGATTGAATAATCCTCATGGGGGTGTTTCATAGCTTCATACATATTGAAGCTTACCTGTTGATTGCCTACCTCCATGGTGATCTTACCTTCCTCCATGCTAATCATGATGCTCGCTGTCCGGAAGAAGGGTCGGCCGAGAATTAATAAGGTATCCTGCACAACTTCGGACGACATATCAAGCACATAAAAATCAGCAGGAAATACTAACCCCTTTACCTAGACCAAGATGCCCTCAATGATGCCCACTGGATGCCTAAAGGATCTATCAGCTAATTGTAAAACCACAGATGTAGGTTTTAAGCTCTTCACGCCTAGGGCTTGATAGAAAAATTTGGGCATCACATTTATAGCGGCCTCTAGATCTAACAGAGCTCTTCCTATAGTTACCTTTCCTATGATGCAAGGAATGGTGAAGGATCCAGGGTCTTGATACTTTACCGGGATTTGGGGTTTAAATAATGCGGACACGTTCTCGCTCACTTGGACTCTCTCATTAGGCCTAAACTTCCTCTTGTTTGTGCATAAATCCTTTAAGTATTTAGCGTAGGCAAGAGCTCATTTTACTAAGTCCAGTAAGGGGACATTTATCTCTACTTTTCCAAATAAGTCAATAATGTTCTTTTCATGCTTGATTTCATTCATTTTCCTGCTCATCAAATACGAGTTCGAAAAAGGAAGGTCTTTAAGGTTTACCTCCTTACCTTTGGCCTCGTGCTAGCTTGATTCCTCATTCTCAGCTTTGTCCTTAAAATTGCCCGGGGTAACTCCTTTGTCCCTAGATGCTGACTTCTTCTCCTTAAATAAACTTTCCTCTTTGACACTCTCAGATCTCTTTGTTGTTTCCTTAAACTGAGGTGTTTATTCAACCTCAATTTCCTCATTGCATGCTTCTTCTTATGGAGTGTCAAATCTTACCTATTTTCCGCTTCGCAGAGCAATTATGTTTAAGCTCTTCAGATTCATCACAGTATTGGAAGGAATTGTCCCACTGCTTCTTGCTTGATTCTCACTCGTGTTGTTGGACAACTGAGTGACATATGAATTGATGTTCTCTACTTTGGTCTCCCATTGTTCCATTCTTTTCTCTAAAGCATTGAACCGAGCAGCGGTTTTAGAAGAATCATGTTGAATCAGGTTTTCTATTGCATTACATTGGTTTATGTTAGAATTCCTCTCTTCCTTCATCAGAGTCATCATGTTGTGCAGTAATTGATTTGTATCCTCTTTAGCAGGCACCATCAAAGCTTGTTGATTGGGGAACTAATTATTGGAAGGTCCAGCTCCACCCCCTTGTTGGAATCTGTTAGGTGCTTTGCTCTCGTCATTCCTGCAACTAAATCTCGAATTTGCTTTCCATCCTTCATTATATGTGTCGGAGTATGGATCCCACTTTGGATTTGTTCTTCCTGGATACACTGCCGATACTTCCTCATATCTTCCTGGGCATACACTCGATATGTGCATCACCGACCCACAAGTATCACAACTGGGTGCGGTAAGATCCATCGAAGACGATGGGCGATGCACATTCAAGTGCTTTAGTTCAGCAGTGATGAAAGATAGCTGCGATGTGATCTTGTTTTCCAGTGAATCCACCTTTGTTTCCAGACTTTCCATTCTTTTTGCTTGAGCTATTAAAGCTCCTAGTTCATGCACTCCTTTGGAATCTCTCACACTGTACTATTGGTGGTTTAGGGCCTTCTTCTTAATCAAGTCCCATGTTTCCGACGCTGTGAGGTAAATCAAAGATCCTCCGGATGCTGCGTCCAACATACCTTTCTGTTAGCTTTTCAACCCATCATAGAAATATTGGACCAACTACTCATCAAGAATTTGGTGATGAGCGCATCTCGATAGCAAGTCTTGAAAGCGGTTCTAGTAATCATACAAGGACTCGTCATAATCTTGCTTTGCCGAATAGATTTCCTTCCACATCGATGATATCCTGGAGGTGGGGAAATATTTCCCTAGGAAGGCCTTCCTCAAATTAGCCCAGCTGTGATATGCATTCGCTACATGCCTCGGGAGGCTCATGTACCACTCCCGTGCCTTTCCTTCCAGCGATAGATGAAATACCTTCCAGAGAACTTGGTCCAATGATGCTCCTACCAGATTCATGCTTTGACAGATCATTGATAATGACTGTAGGTGCATATACGGATCTTCTCCTGCAAACCATGAAATTTGGGAAGGGAATTAATCAGCAAACCTTTAACTTCAAAATTAACATCAAAATTAGGGCAAGTAGCAGTAAATGGGTCATAATTAACATCAGAAGTTGTGGCTTCCCTAATAGTCCTACGTCTTTGATTCCCATTGTTCTCTCCTACTCTTTCTTGCTCACCATTTAATCTATGATCTCCATTTCTCGGTTGGTTTGCAGGAAAGATAGGATTTTGTGCAAAGTTGAGGTTTTCAACCATATTCTCTTCTTCTTGTTCAACTACCCTATGTCTCTCTTGTTCTTTCCTCTCTTTCCTAAGTTTTCTCAAGTGTCTCTCGATTTCAGGTTGGAAATGAACAAGTCTAAATTTCCTGGGCATGCATAAGAACAATTTACAGTATCAAAAATTTGAAACTGTAGCAAAATTGACTCACAATCACACAAGATCAAATAAAAATGAAATTTGATGGATGCGAGTGTATGAGTGTATAAATGTATGTATGAGTGTGTGTATATGTGAAAAAGTGCTAAGTATGAGAAAATGAAGTATGGAAGTATGCTTGGTGTATGTTTCTAAATGTATGCTTATGCAAAGGAAAATCAAAATCCATACTATGGACAAGTGTGTAAATCAAACTATCCAAAATGCAATGTAAAAGCAAAGGTTCCTATTATCAATGACAAATTAAGTTGACTATGGCTAACCTATGGAAAACCAATTTCTTGGTTCCCCAGCAATGGCGCCATTTTGATCGGCTCTTCGTCTCGATCTAAAGCTCAATCCCTTGGAAACCGAATCAAAAATAATTAATTCTATGGATTACAGTACAGGATGCAACCTCGAGTCGTCTCACTTAATTGGAACTGAACGAAAAGGTTTAAGCTAGCCTAATTGTCAAAAAATGCAATTTAAGTTGATAAAAGGGGTTTTGGATCATTGATCAAAATTTAGGAAATTAAACTAAAATCAAATAAGAATGTATAAAAGTAAAAAAATTTTGGATTTTTGGGACGTTGGAATTGAAAATTCAAACAATAATTGAATGATATAAAGTCCTCTTGAAAAAAAGCTTAGGCTATCATGGTTCAAACAAATTTTTCTGGAGTGAAATCCACTAAGTTTTCAAATAATCAACCTTAAAGGACTCTTTAAGTCCAAGGTTTTAATCAGTGAACTCCATTTCTTAAAACCTTGTTAAAAGCATCTTATTGTGTGAAATGGACAAGTAAATGCAAGTGGTCATTTGGATCAAGCACAATCTCGATATCAAACACAACTAGGTAGATAAAGAGGATGAACACAATCACCAAAAGACATATATGAGACTTCATATATTAAGCATCAAAATTCTACATATAACCATATCCATAACACAAAACATTGTTCAACACTTGATTAAACTCTAACCAAGCTAATCTAACTATACTACCGTAAACCCTAACTCAGAGATTTACAATAATATAATTAAACTTGACAATGTCAGATTACTCCCCTTTGAAGCCCGGTGAACTCAAGCCATTACTACATTTTCAAGAGGGTGGAAGACCTAGCCGTGCATGACTCCGAAAAACCTCATCACTGCTGAAGCTCCGATGTCACACATGGTTGTAGAGACTGGCAGATGAGTTAATGATGAAGTGATCGATAGTGGCGGATGATGGTCGCAGATGGAGAATGACGGTGGTAAAGAGTCAGATGGTCTCTGTCTCCCACTATCGCCGCCGAATGGTTTCGGTATGCTTAATTTATGTTCAATCTTTTGGATAACCTAATTTGGAAAGTTTTTAAAGAATGGGTAACGGGTCGGGTCGGTACAGTGAGTGAATTTTTCAATTAGAGTTCAGATACCCGTCTGCTCGCAGCGGCGGGTTAATTAATGGACGTCGCGGTGTGTTGTCACGTGATGATACGCCGCGGCGTAATGATCAGTTTATACCGCGACATGCCTTCTTCTCGATGCGCCGCGACGTGCGTGGAGGAGCTCACGTCCTGTTGACTTTCTGATCCTTTTCACTCCTTTTTCTCATACAATATAAAATAAAAATTTGCAATATCAATTGTCCTTAGAAAAATTATAATGCAATTAATGTCAATTTGCAACAATTTTTAATAACAAATTGAATAAAATACGAGCTCACTATAAGGAACTAATTTAAGCATAAAATCACGAATTAAGAGTCAAAAAAGTACATTAACAGCCAAGAAAGTGTAGCCAATTTGTATGATAAATTTAGTCTCAATCACTTATTTTATTTATGTTCTAATAATCTGGAATATTATACCATAATCTGATTTCATATGTAGTGATTGAGAAATCCTAGGTTGAATAGATTCATGGTAATTGGAAAGAGTTGATTGCAACCTTAGAGATAGGATAACATAAATCTTCCGGATTAAGGTAAAACCTAATAGATGGATTCATAATACAGTAACGCAATCATATAAAATTTAACCTTAGTAATTTGGTTAAAAATCTTAGGATTAGTTGTCAATAAACTCAGGTTTAGCTACTAGCATACCATAGGAGTCTCCATGGTCCAATAAATCAATAAAACAATTGCATAATAAAAAATCAATTTGTTAAGGGTTAGGAGATTTGAAACCTAGATACTAATTACTCGATATAGATAATTCCTAACGCTTATAAATTCTCTATTCAATTTGTTATTTTGTTTTATTTTCTTAGTTTTATTTTCTTTATTAAAAACTAAAATCAATCCTTAGGCTAGATAAAAGGGGAAGGGTAATTACTAGTATTAATTGTCTTTGTGGGATTGACCCCTACTTACCGGTAATATTTATAGTTACGTCGTACACCTGTGGTTATTACAATATTGACTTACTCACAAATAGGTCAATCAAGTTTTTGGCGTCATTGTTGGGGACAATGATATTAGGAAAGCATGAATGCTATTACTCAGACACTACTAATTGATATTGATTTTTCTTTGTATTATACTTGTCCTGAGTTGATAATTGTTTAATCTTAATTTAGTTTATTTGTTTAGATTTATTTTTAATTAAAATACAAAATTTTGATTATTAGACAAGATAATAAAAAAGTAACTATTGGTAATTACTATCTTTGTGGGATCAACCCGTACTTGATTGTGCTAGCTACAGTTACGTCATGCACTGTGCGGTAAAATTAATATAGGCATTTAAAGCATTACAATGAGAAATTTAAGAAAAAAAAGGATTATATTGATATGACATAATGAAAAGTTTTCAATCTTCTATTTCGACTTTATAAGTCATTTGATACCTAAATTAGTTAGATAGTATAGACATGGCATTTTAAGCTCGATTCAACCTTCCCCGAAGAAAGCAGACTAGATCTAGGTTAATTGAATTTCATGTCGAACAAGGGCTTGAAGGATGAGCCTGTAAGTACAATTTGAATGACTCGAATGTTCTCACCAAAATGACATCATTTTGGTCTAATTTTCCTAAACGATATTTAATTTATAAATTTAAGAAAATTGATATTAAAATATTGTTCTTTTGTAATGGTTCATGGATATACCTAGCTTGACTTCGCACTGCCTAGCCTAATATAGCATGTCCTTTTGTCTTAATTAATTCATATGCTTAAATAGATTATTTTACTTTTATTAATTATTAAAAATAACAAATAAAAATTAACAAATAAGAAGAATATTTTATCATTATCAAAAACATATATTGTATGCTCCCTTAATTCAACAAAACCAAATTAAAATTTAAGGATAAGAATATGGTTATTATTAAAATCTTGTACATGGCAATCAATATGCTTGTTATATCAATTTAATTATTGTGTATTGCACTAACATTTAGAAAATTAAATTTTGCGTTCAACAATTTCCATTTGGATATAGGAAAATTTTTAGTATTCAATTGTTGAAATGAAAAATAATAATGGTAATTTTTAACATTTATCACCAGCATGGAAACTTTATAAGTTATATAAAATAATAATTATTAGTTTATTTCTGCAGTGAAATACTAACAATATAAGATAATAATAATGCAATTAATTACATTAAACCATTAGTCCAATGGCTAACGTGTGATGTGTATTGCAATTTGATGTTAGCTTAAAAGGAAAGTTTAAAAGCTTTCAAGCATGGTTATGAATATGTACCAGTACTAGTACCAGATTTGGTTCTAGAACGGTACTGTACGAGTATCGGTCAATACCGAGTATCATTTTATGTAATTTTCTAAATTTATAAAATAATCTCTAAATTTGTTTTAAATTATAAAAGGTCCTTCAATATATCGTACTGTATAATTTATAATTTTATATCTACCATGTCTCAAAAAATCATAATAATAGAAATTTAAAATAAAAAAAATTATTTATTTTTAATATCATTGTTTTTCACATATTTCACATGTAAATAATAAACACAATTAATATGAAAAAGATCATTTAATCATCATATAAATATAAAATTAAGAAAAATACAAAGTATTTAAAATATTACAATTTCATCATATAATAAATAATAATTACATCAAAACATCAAATAAAGAGAATAATAAATATCTATAACTCTCTAAGAATTATAATTTACAACGACAGTTTGTGTTGAAGAACCAACTAGAAGTGAAACCAGAAACAAAAATATTTACAATTATATTGCATATGTAGAATTTAACATATATGTCAAATATAAGTGAAATTAAAAGAAGAGGAGAAACAAAAACTTGAAACTTCATTCAATCGAATACCTACTAAAATTGTTGGACCCCGGAACTTTTTTAATGAATTTGGCGTAAATTCGAATTATTTTTGAGGTTCTGAATGATTAATTAGTTTGGTTGGATTTTGAGTAAGTATG
>JAOSBM010000009.1:8410891-8422381 GCA_027568955.1 Erythroxylum tenue | reverse complement strand
AATTTTGGTTTTGATTTATGAAACATTAGCAAGTTCTTCCTGTTCAAATTTGTGATTTTACTTTACATTGATGTTGAGTCATTAGGTAACTTGGGTATTGCCGGTTTGGAATTTTGGTTTTGATTTATGAAACATTAGCAAGTTCTTCCTGTTCAAATTTGTGATTTTACTTTACATTGATGTTGACATTCAATATGATTTGATTCTTGCAGTAACTTGGGGACTGGTCAAAATA
Organism: Erythroxylum tenue; assembly: GCA_027568955.1. NCBI lineage: Eukaryota > Viridiplantae > Streptophyta > Magnoliopsida > Malpighiales > Erythroxylaceae > Erythroxylum > Erythroxylum tenue. The sequence continues at coordinate 8,422,146 of JAOSBM010000009.1, read as the reverse complement.
TAGAGGGCACCTCATATTTTTGTGATAATTATGGAGATCTCCTCGATTCTTCTGCTGAGTAGTGCACTGCTACTTTTCTTTACAGCGCCAACATATGCTCAAACATCCAGTCCTCCAGCACCAACACCAACATCAACGTCATCACCATCACCAGCACCAGCACCTGCACCGGCTTATGTAAACCTCACACATTTGCTTTCAGTAGCAGGCCCATACACCACTTTCCTCAACTACCTTGAATCCACCAAGGTAATTGATACCTTCCAAAACCAGGCCAATAATACTGAGGAAGGTATTACCGTCTTCGTGCCATCCAACCAAGCATTTGATTCCTTAAAGAGGCCTTCTTTGGCAAAGCTCACTCAAGACCAGCTTAAGCAACTCATGCTTTTCCATGCGTTGCCACATTATTATTCTTTGTCTGACTTTAAGAATCTTAGTCAAATAGGCCCTGTTAGTACCTTTGCTGGTGCTGGCCAATTTGCCTTGAACTTCACAGACACATCAGGGACTGTGCACCTTGATTCAGGATGGACTAGGACTAAAATTACCAGCAGTATGGACTCAACTGATCCTGTTGCGATTTATCGAGTTGACAATGTCCTGTTGCCTGAGGCAATCTTCGGAACCAATATACCTCCAATGCCAGCTCCAGCACCAGCTCCTGAAAGTAGCCCTGCTGCAGATAGTCCAGCAGCTGGTGCGAGTGCAAAGAGTCATGCCCCTGGAACATCCCCTCCAAGCTCGTCTCACAGGATTATCAACTCAAGTGTCTGGAGTCAAATGGTTTTCGCAGTTTCAGGCGTGCTGGTCTTGCTCTTCTAAAAGAGGGAGTAAGTCGTTGGTGGTGGTTATTAATTTATGTCAAGAGGGTCCGTAAGAATGAATTCATTTGCTTTGTTTTTAAACCATTTTTTCGATTATGTACGTGTGTATAATCAAATATTGGTTCTTTTGTATTCTCTGTTTTGGTTCTTTTGAGTTGAGCTGCATATTCTTAAGTAATCAACTTCTCTTGATAAAATCAGATTGCTGTACACAAGGAGAAGAAGCTGATTGTGGACTCAAATAATAGCAACAATGACTTTTATTCTATGGACTCAAAGCTGATAGATTGACAATTAGTGCCTACAAAGTTTGATTCGCTGTACTCCATACCTTGAATGAGACTTTGCAAATCATTAAGTAGCTTGTGACTTCCATTAGAATCCAAGTATTAGCAACCCCTTTCGGACGTTACTTTTTGTCCATTTCACGTGTTTAGGAGGTAGAACCATCCAATCACCTTAGAGGAGACCATTCTAACTTTTGCATTATAAAGTGCGTCGAAGCCGTCTGGAAAAATGAGAGTGACGTGAAATTTTATGGACCACGAGCCAACTAGGCGTTCACATCAACTCACCGAACTCAAATCTTCATGACCAGCTCGTGCAGCAACTTCATACACCAAGTTACCTCCTGAACTATGTCCAATTAGTAAAATCAACCTGATCATTAGGCAACAACTCATGTGGCTTTCTTTGAGCAAGTGAACATAGCTAGACAAGCAGGCTGTTTGTTAATGTTTTATAGGCCCAAGTTAAATTTAAAAAAAATTCCTATTTTGTTTTTTTATAAATGTCAAAAATAGGTCATTATAAAAAAAAAAGACAAAATAAGGACATATCAAGAGTGCCCAGGCAGGTACCCTTTCTTGGAGCAAAAAAGGTTGAATCCTCAACCCAAAGGGCCCCCCACACTCCGGCCCGACGAAACAACTGGGGGATGTAAATCAGGTACTCAGCGGCCCGCTAAGGAGGAGGTGAGCAACCCACAGGCCTAAAAGAAGCCCACCCTCAAAGCCTACAAGGGACTCAAGAATGTTACTTCCACACTGCAAGCCGTGGGATTCGAACCTTGCACCTTGGAGCAAATATGCTCCTCCGGAATCAACTGAGCTACGCCCTGCGGGCGGCAGATACCCTTTCTATCCTTACCTGGGCGTGAACCTAAAGATAAGGGAAATCTTTGTGGATTCCTTTTTCTATTCTTACTTTCTTAAAGGTTCTTAGAGAGTGAAAGTGATTGCGGAGGGGAAAAGCGAGAGATAAAGAGAATGACCGAAGTGGTTGTGGATTGTAAGGACTTGCTTTGGTAGAATAATTGGCGAGCTCGCGAACCCCTTGCAATGGCCTTAGCTTTGCAAAAGACGACGTCTCTTCCTGAGACTTCCTCTAATAACACTGCTAAAGGCATACTACAACACACACTCTCTTTTTTTACTTTTCTTTTTGTCATTGTTTCTCTTCCTTGATCCTTTTCTTTTATTCCTTTTGGAAACTTGGATAGAATACGATCTCGATAGCAGTGGAATAATTACAAAATTTTTTTGTAACTTTAATTTTTCAAAAATTAATATCTCTTTAATTTTATAAAATGATTAATACATGAACCATAATAAAGCATAAATTGTAACTCTATCTTATTTCGAAATTTGATTTTTGTCTTATCTTATCTTTATAATCGCTTTTAAAATCGATTCATCTCAACTACCGTAGTCATACAAGTGTCTAGTCTTTAACAATATCCAGAGAACAGGTTGAAAGAACTCTATAACTCTTATAGAGAGAATTAAGCAAGAAGTGTTATCTCTACTAAAACTAAAGTCTATTTATAATAAAATTTGGACATTTTAGTAATTTAATTAAAATTAAATTCTAATTTCAATTAAACTTTAACTAGAATTATAAATAATTCTAATTAAATACCAATTATGCTAAAATAAGATCTAATATCTCATATTGATCCTTATTTATTAAATATTTCATATTTAATCATAAGTTTCTCAAAATTTACAATTAAGTCGTACTTAATTAAATATCTTTGCTCTCTTCAACCCATTTCTTATGTAAAACCCATTAGGTTCTCAAATATATTGACAATAATTAGAAACTCTAATTCTAATTCATAATTAGAATTTGATAAATTAAAACTCCTTTTAATTTATCTTTAACTCTCCAATTAAATAAATTATAATCATAGATCAAAATTGACGTCTAGCAACGCATCATGATCACTCAAATATTTAAGAATGTCAAACTGACTTTGATTAACAGATTCGTAGATGATTTTTTTTCATATAATTCAATCCTTTTATCATACAATATTTCGATTAGACAGAGCATGGAATTAATGTCTCCTCCTTTTGAGTTCGATCATATTAGTTCTTCGCTATTAGTCATCGATTTAATTAATGACATTTGTAAACTATTTACAAAACCTCATTTCACACTGGTCAAGGATTTCTGAATCAATATTAATCAAGAACAATGAAATATTCTCCCTAATTACTTTAGGGTGATGACTCATATTTTGATCACTCAACTACCTCCATATAGTTCATGCTACATCCAATGACTACCGATTACACGACCCATGATTAAATAGATCATAAGTAGTTTTAAAACATAACAATCCCTATACAAGATAACTTTGTTAACCTCTGACCAAAAAATTAGTTATACAATCATCGCAATGAAAATTCTATAGACATAAAAGTAATGTTTCAAATAGATTTATCATATTATGTCTATTCAATGAACTTGTTCTCTAATAAGTACCCACATGTTTCTTTAAGTATCTTCATACTTTAGCTTATGAGACTGATTACTTCCTTTATAAGGAAAAATATAACGTATGCTAGCATTTTTACGTTCTATTAATATCCAGTCTTAGTAGAACAATACCTAAGAATAATTTAGGGATAATACATAAATGCAATAAGAATCTCATCATTATAATCTCATTATAGTTTCATTTGCAACATATAGTTATCTCATGAACTTTATTATATATATCTAAACATATACAAAATAAAGAATGTCTTTAAATATTTTATCACTAAACTACAACCAAAGCGATTGACTGTAAGGCATAAATCAACAATTACAAGAAAACAAGGCAATTTGTGACGTACATTTTTTGACATTTTGTGATGTTTTTAAAACATCACAGAATGCCAAAAAATGTCACAGAATACAATTTGTGACGTTTTAAAAAATGTCACAAAGAACATCGTGAAATGTGGTGTAGGCAAAAGGTTTCTGCGACGTTTTATATAAAACGTCGCGAAAAACACTGACATTCCGCGACATTTCTAAAAACGTCACTGAAAGATTTAATTTAATAATTTTTCAATTTTAATAATTATTTTTAAAATAAAAAATTATTAAATCTTATTTATTTAATAACTATTCAATATTATTTTTGAATTTTATTTATTTAATAATTCTTCAATTTTTTGGTATATCATTAATTTTAATAATTATTCATGTATCACAAGAATTTCATATGTGTAGATAATTTATTATTTAATTGCAATTCCCAAATATTTCATAATACAGTAATTAATATAAACAGTATGTCGTAAGTGTTTAATATATCAATATGAGTACATATATCTAATATAAGAAAATGTTATGTGTAGAGCATAAAAGTTCCAAGAGCTTTTTTTGTTGTTCGACTTTGGTAGTTAATCGATCCTGCATTTGTTCAACTTTTTAATTCAATTCATCGACTTGAGACTGTAACCCCTGATTAACCTTTTTCGACTCCTCTAGTTCGTCTTGAAGTCTCTTTCTGATCGGAGTCTTCCCTTGTGGTCGAGGCCCAATTCCCATGCCAGCAATGTAATCTGATCTAGTGCCCAAGACTTTGTCACACACTTCATCCACTGTCATTTGATGACCTTGTTCTATTGAATCTGCCAATTCCTTACACATTAATTCTTGAAAAAGTAAGAATTAATTACATATATAGTCTCATTTAATCATTTAAGAAATATTTGTAAATGAACTATGTACTCACCCATTTTTCTCTGCATTACGTAGTTGTCTATTGACTACCATAACTTTATCCGGTCACACTCTTCTTTATCTTTGTCACTCTGTTGTATAGAAGTATATTACTAGTAATATTTATTATAAATTTTGAAATGTCAATCAAAGTAAAATATAATTAAAAAGATAATAACTTACAATCTCATGTCGTATCGCTACAAAGGCCTTGGAGCCAGAATTTGGTTGACATTTTACCTAACTCCTAGCCAATTTTGCTTTTTCGCTTTTTTCCTAATGGTACACGTAACAAAATCTATTAAAACATCTATAAATTACAATTCATAAATACTAAACATAATAAATTGTCAATAAGTTGTGAAATTAAGTTTTGTGATCAAATTAACTAACCTTTGTAGCTGATTGCTCCCAATATTCACATAAATCCATCAACTCTACCACCGTCACATTATGCGGCTTAACATCCTTTTCGTGCTTGCTATGATGCTTTTTTAACTGAAATCCTTGATCTTTAGACCTTAAAGAAAGAAACTTCTTGACAGTAACATGTACTTCGTTATCTATCCTTATTCCCTTGACTTCCAACTTTTGCCGAAAAAATTATAAATTATTGGTCAAAGCTTTAGGCATATGGAAAACATGTATAAATTAGATAATTTTATAATACTTACGTCTAACTTATCAAAAGCAATGTCCAACTCCTCATTAGTTATTTTTTTCCATTTTGTTCTTAAATGTAAGGAAGTTCGGGATACCACATCAATCTCACTCGATAATTTGGCAGACTGTATAGAGTTGATTGGTCGTCCTTCAACGGGGGAGATGTATATCTCCAATCTCTAACCTATCGCCTTATTTATCTTTGCCAATCCGTGTCCTTTTGTGACACCTCTTGTCTTTTTCGAATCAGTCGTAGATCCTAAAATAGCAAAGGAATATTTTACAATTAGCAAATAACGTACTCTTAATTGGCTAGATAAACAAAATTATTAAACTTATATATTTCACCAATGTGATGTGAGAGATCATACCTGCAGGGCTTGCAGAGGTAGCACTAACACTAGGAAAAGTGTCATTTACTGGTGACTAATTATAAGAAGCTAGAGGCATCTCTTGAGAAGTTGATGGAGAACTAATATTGCATCGCATATTCAAAAGTTGTACATACTTATCTCTAGGATGAGTAATAGGCACAGATGTGATATCTCTTGGTGTTGGAGTAGGCTCACAAGGTGTAGGTGTGTGATCTTTTGGCTGTGTACGAGCAGGTGGCTCATTAGCTACACTTTCAAGAAGTTGACGGTACCGCGACTGCAGTTGTGTCGGTACTAAGCTGCTTGGTGTACCCTTATTCTTCTTCTTGGGTAGACGGCCAGGTCCCATGTGAATCACCTACATGTTTACATGAATTTTACTGTAATTTATAATATTATAGCATAGTAGTAACCAAGAAACACTTCCAGAAAGGCAACAAAAGTAGAATAGTGAGAGCTGAAGCAAAGAATGACGAAGCAAAGGAAAAAGTAAGATCGGAGAGAAACTAGTAGAACAAGTATGCAATCAATTAAGAAAACCAATAGTCCAAGTATTTAGAGTATAATAAAGCAACCTGATACGACAAGTGCATAAATTAATAAAGGAAACAATAATGTACAATGTCAAAATAATGGCAAAGAAAAAAAATATCTAATATAGAATATACTAAATGGGCCTTACAAAGGTGAAATTTACTTCTCAGAATTTTCACATGTTAGAATTTTCAGATAAAGAGGTCAACACAACACAAAGTTACAGATACTTTGTCGGATGTATACTTCAAAAATGCATTCATTTACTTCTCAAAATTTTCACATTATGTTACGATGCATGCATGAAGTTATACTGGAAGTGATGACTGTAATCGACAAGTCCAAGCAACACAACTCGTTGAATGTAATACGATCGCTGATTCTTATTTATATGCAATTGTTTGATCTAGCAAAATCTCTTACAAAGCAATAATCCAAAGTCCAAGCAGCACAGCTCATAAGGAATGCCTTATATGAATAGGAAGAGAGTCCTCTATTAAGCATATGCCTTATCCACTTCAATGTTGATTCTTCAGCCAGAAGTATGAAAAATGGAAGCTAGAAATGTCAATCAATCAGCCCAGGATTCTTTAATAGCATGATGCACTTACATGTAAAAGAACACTAAGGGGTGTTTGCTTTCGTTTTTTTCTTTGGTTTTTCGTTGTGGTTTTTATTAAAAATAAAACTTAACGCTGAAACACGTTTGGTCTTTAATATTGCGTTGCCGTGTTTAAAAAAAACTACAACCATATTAAGGAAACTAGAAAATTACGTTTCCCTAATATTTGACAACAAGATTTCGTTTCTTCTAAAACATATTTTTCTCGCCGACTTGTATCTTCAACTATTGTTTTTTTCCCCTCTTTGCGCCGACCTGCATCCTCCTCTTCGACTGACTCCAGGTTGGTGTTATTTGTATTTGTTCCTTTCGTTTTCTCTTTCGCTATGTGTATATGGCTTTCTGTTAGTGCATGCTCTGTTTATTATACAGTTTAATAGTGTACGTGATCAGTTTGAATGTTAAAACCTTCTCAGAACTCATCAAGGTATGGATATAAGATTATGCCACTGGATTTCACCCTATGTTATTCAAAAAAACCCATTGTTTTGTCTGCCGTTACTCAAGTTCAGATCTTGTTGGTTTTGAAACTGTTGCTTACGATAAGCTGAGACCGAGCTGCTACTCTCACCTACGTCATGCTCGGGCCTATAGTCTTCATCTATCTCTTCTTTTTCCACCTTTTCCATTCCTATGAACTCCATTGGCCTTGGGATTGGTACGTAATGTGCCTCTGATGGTGGCTGTGTCGTTTCGCAGTAGCCGAAAGGTGGTTGTTGATGTAGTGGCACAACTGATGGGAGTTTGGAGAGTAGCGCTTTAAGGCTGCTCATGGAAGGTGTAATTTTAAAGGGCATTTGATGGTTGAAGTGGTCGTAGAACTCAGTTGATGGTTGAAGTGGCCAAGTGTCTGGTGCGTTGTAGCAATCAACTTTGAAAGGGAGTATGGTGGGATTATTCGATTTTATGTAGTTTTATTATATATAATTTTTTAATAATATTTGATTTGCATATATTTAATTTTAGCTATAATGATAATTAATCAATTTAAAAATATAATGTATTATATTATAATTATTACACATAATAGTATAATTACAAAAGAAAAGAAACGTGATAATAAAACTAAACATGTTTTTGTTTTTAGTTTTTATTAAAAATCTCAACCAAACAGGTTTTTGTTTTCAGTTTTTATATTACAAATCTCAACCAAACAAGTTTTCGTTTTTTTAAGGAAAAAAACAAAAAACAAAAACAGGAAACAGAAACTAAAAACAACAACAGAAAAACAGAAGTGGAACCAAACGGCCCCTAAAAATCACGATCTGGTTTCACCTTCAATAGTTCTAGTCACATATTTATACATTATAAAGTTATTGAATAAGAACAGTTCATCCAAAAAAAAAACTTATACAATGTGATAAATACCTAAAAAGTCCACAATTATGTAAACTAGAAGTAAATTTCAAATCTTCTATTCAAGTTTCAAGTTCTAGTTAACAGAAGCGAGATAACTAAATAACCATGAAGTTATAATGGAAGTGATGAAGTTAATTGACAAGTGTAACCTTCCTTAATTACATAAAGCCCAACCCTATCTCAGAAACTTCCTCAATTTTTATACTAGCTATCATTGCTTGCTGCAATTACATAGAAGAAGTTCATTAATGGTGTATTGTTTGTTTCTCATTACTGAATGTCATAAAACCATTTACATTAACATCTATATTGACAATTACACAACTGCTCTCCTCTTCCTTGTTATCTTCCATGACATAAATTATGGACTGAATTTTGATCCTTATAAAGGACTCAATTCGACATCAGCTATAGAGGACTTCTGTATATGTCCTTATAATTCTTTGTAAGCTAATTCGGAAACAACTACCAATACAAGAAAATGATTGAAAAAGAAAAGAGACCTCACTGAAATTGCTCATTAACTTGTACGAGCTGTATCTAATAAGAGGTTGGTAGATTTCAAACACAGCAGGCTACTGGATGTAAAATGAACCACATTACTTAAGGAATGTTCCACATTCCTTCATCCTTTGTTGAATATTAACTCAACACATTCAACACCTAAACTTCTTCAAAGACTTTAACCTGCATACTTAAACTTGCTTAAAATGACACGAGAATCATGGATCAAAATTCTGGAGCCAACATACGCCTTTTATGTGGGTTTTTATCATAAAGATTCAAGAGAAAGGAACATTCCTCAACTTCATTAAAAGCATATCTAAAGTAGAAAATGCCATGCTTCATCTCCTAACTAACAACAAACATGAAATTCCATGCTTGATTCTATGTTTCCTTAAAATGGGAAAAAGTAACTATCAACCAAGAATCTTTAGAGAATTGACTAAACCACACAAAACTAAATTTCATGGAAGCATTCTGATTAATTATTTAATCAGTCGAAATCCAAAAAGAAGTCAGTGTAAAGAACCAAAACGCAAGGTATGAGGATTCACTATTATGAAGAATGTACCTATATACAAATCATCAAATCCTTCAAGAAAGCAACAAGAAGAAGTAAATATAGTGCATGCAATTGTCTGAAGACACGATAAAATCATAGAGTAATTGAAGCAAATCAAGATCACAAGCCATCATCAAAAGGTTAAAAATAAATAAGTCCAAACAGATACTTTGGAGCTACATTCTCTGCAATCTTCATGGATATCATTTTCTTCAATAATGAGAAATTGATTGATGTAATCTAATGTTTTTGTTAATAATTTTGACTTATATGAGATGTTTGTTACACAAGTATATATAAGTTCTTGTCACGTAATGGAGTTCCTTTTTCTTTTTATAATAGGGTGAGCTCTAATTCTAACCAAAAACAACATTTAGAGAGTCAAATCTAATGTTGAAATAAAGGGCTGAATAAAATCTGCATACAACAATGAAGAGAAATCAACAAAGGTTCAATTGTATAATGAGAATTTATTTATCATCGTTATCGGTGGACTCGTCCAAAACAATATCACATTCATTCTCACTACTGCTTGTCTCTAAGTCCTCCAAATCATCATTCAAATGTTGCTTGGAATTTAATAAAACATTATTTATTGCATCAAATGCAATATCATTTCGATCTAAAAACTTTAAGGAACATTCCTCGACTTCCACTAGAACTTCATTAGACTCCTCAACGTCATTTGAACCTTCTTTATTACCATGCAAAGGGATATCATACGCACATCTAATTTCACATTCTTGCACAATCTGCCAATTTGGACCGAATAACAAATCTTCCACATAAAAGACTTGCTTCTCTTGGTTTGCCAAAATAAACGGGTCATCCTTGAACCAGAACTTAGTTACGTTAATGCTTTTTACAATGCCGTTGATCCTCATATTCGAATTTCCAAGATTGTACCATTTGCACTTGAAAAGCACAACGTTTTTACCCCTAACATATTCAAGCCTGATAATATCTGTCATAAGCCCATAAAATGTGATATTATCTTCCCCATAATTTCCTAACACTGCAACACCACTATTTTGTGTAATCATACGCAGATCACAGGCTTCAGTGTGAAATCGCATGCCATTTGTATTGCATACAATATACTTCTACACCAAACTATGAGGACCACATGCTAATGCATACAAAGACTTAAAGGTACTTCCTTCACGGGATCTAGTTAATGTCGTCATCTATAACAACAAATGAAAATTAGTTAATAATATATAATTATTAGTGTAGATCACCTACAAACCTTCTTCTCACCTGATGCTTTAACCATGAAGAAAATTGTTCTCTATGTCTCCTGTCAACATATAATGGACTTTGTTGCCTCAACTCATCCATGTGCTCACTATGGATTAAAAAAAATTCAATCAAGATTATATGAAATATCTCTACTTATTACATATCTTAATCTCACAATAGGTTAGAAAAACTTACTCAATAAACGACCAAATCTCATAACAATTCATAAGCACATACTATGTACAATCTTTAGCTCATCTGTAGGAAGAGCAATTGTTTTGCCAACACCAATCGACCTACATCGTTGGAAGAACACTGATATGTCATTACCATCTACCATATCATTAATTCTCTCTAGCACATTGAAATTGGTTTCAATTCCTTGTAGATACATTAAACAAAATGTCATGCACTCTTTAACAACAAACGTTTCAGCAATTGACCCTTTTAGATGTGTTTTATTTCTAACAAATCTCTTTAGTGTACCTAGGAATCTTAACAAATGATTAACCATAATTAGATATGACTCTATTTAGTTAACTTTTAAGAGTGATAGGATAAAT
>JAOSBM010000009.1:8384496-8403515 GCA_027568955.1 Erythroxylum tenue | reverse complement strand
CATATTTTGGTGAACCACGTAAATCTGTGTGTTCGTTTATTTTCTGCACTATTCTTTGATTATTGTGATTGATCGTCTATAACAGTAATAACTTCATGACAAGCGTGAGTAATTTATTTATAATTAATTCTTCAATTTTATTTCTATACATTATTCAAATCTTTAATTTGAAAACAATATTTTTTCGTTAAATTAGTTAAAAAAAGGCAATAGTAGAATATTATTCCACGAGTAATAATATAAATTGACCCAAAGGTGAATCATTTGCTCCAAAGGTTCAAGTACAGAAGCATAAATTTTTAAGAGTTTTTAATTTAAAAGGATGAAGTTTTGAGTTTTAATGATGGGAAGACAATTCACTTTCATTTTTTAAAAAAGTTAACGGTCAGAGTGTAATCACGTTGAATTTATAAATGTCACTTGAATTAAATTGATAAGTAATTTACTTAAAATACATAATTTACGAAATATTAGATGCACCAGAAATTTTATTTAGTATGTATATGAAAAATAATAACAGTGCATTCTATTAATGTAAAAAAATTAATTAAGCATTATTATATCGTTATTCATGCTTATTTATCTCTAATTTGCAACTTATATCCAAGTTATTCTAGTTAAAATTTAATAATAATTAATTGTGATATTTAAATTGTGTATAAAAGTAGGATAAATTATGGAGAGGATATTCTTTTACTGCTAATTATGATATATGTTATCGGCACATAACAACAAGGAGCTTATGTATAAGGGGATTATATACAGTGCTATTCATTATTTAATAAAACCTATTAGAATGTAGATGCTGAAGAACGTATGGAAACATGTAATCAAGAGAAAGAACTTTAACCCAAAAGACCCAAGCAAGCCTTCAGATCAAGAAAAGACATAAGGCTGGAGAAGGTGGATAAGGACTACCAAGAAGTGAACAGGAAAAGCAAAGACCAAAAGGAAGAGGACGAGGAAGATGATGAGAATGGTCACGAAAATGAGGAAGTTGTAAGCTTTATGTTCTATTGCAGAAATATAGGCTTTACCTAAAAAGAATCAGCATACCATCCTAACAAGGCATAGTTGCAACATCTGCAGATAAAGATTACTCTTATTTTTGCACGAGTGCACTACATGGATTCGGAGATTGTTTAGCTTAAGTGGACCAGAAGATTTCAACTTGCATCTTTATCATCTTATATATCAGGAGGTATGCCTTTTTTTTTTTTTTTGGACGAAAGAAGGTATGCTTAATTAGGAGGTTAAATTATATAACTGCTTTAATGATATAAGGAATAGCTTCTTCTTGGCTGTTCCAATCGGTTAATTCTCAAAGCTCAAGTAGTTATTTTAATCCAATTACAAAGCTTCAAGCAGCTTTTCTTCTAGGAAACTAAAATGCCAATTTATTTAAAGTGATCACACCTTCGTTGGAGATTAACCATATGTCATGGGACTTACATTTTCTTTTTAAAGTCTTTTCCACATGGGACACGCACGAAGGTCACAAAAAATTAATAAATAATACCAAATGTATCTTTTTTGACGGAGGGTTAATATTAAATTTTTAAATATGAGTAGAGTGTAGAGTCTACTATTAAAAATTGAACTTGGATCAACTATTATCTAAAATAATTAGAACTAGTTTTTTTGATAGATGACCCCTACCACTTGTAAATCCTTTAACATTTTCATGTTTAATTAATATGAGATACTCTAACACTCCCCCTTAAATATAACTAGGACTAGACATCAGTTGACGAGAATGATAAGTCAGGGTCTTTTTTAAATGTTCATGAAATGTTATGGCCTAAATCAAATTTTGGTTAAAACTTAGGGTCTAATTTGACTTTTTATGATTAAAATAATATTCATTAATTGCACCTTAAATTAGGTGCAAATGTGGTAACAAAAATAATATTAATATTTTATTTAAACTTTTTCTAAAATTTAAGATAACATTCACATATTTATCCAAATTATTTTATAATCACATCAACATTTGGCGAGTTTAAATAGTCTAATTGTGACACATAGGCTAAATTCATGACATATATGTGTAATAACTCGTTCCATGTTCTCTCACTAAATTTCGTTCATTTCCTGTCTTCGCGGACCTTACAGGCAAAACGCTTTTCTCTCCATCTCGTTCAATCAGTTCGCTCGCTCATTAAACATCACTCACTCCCTTTTTCATTTTCTCTAGTCTTCCTCGCTCTCTCCTATTCTCTCTCTTTCACCAAGAACAAACACAAAAGTTTACGTAAAATACCATGTTGTGAGGACTCGGCAGTTCTTAATTAAGGTTGGTTATGTCTCCTCACTCATGTAAGTCCCCTGGTTTCATTTTTGTCTATGGAAAGGTGTTCTCTTTCCTGGGTTTCTTTAGTATAGAATTTAGTGTATATAACCATTTCTTTTGGCTAGGTATTGATACGAATATGCTCGTCAGTAATGCGTGATATCAATGCATGCATGTCCAATTCACTTGTTTCTTTAACGTTTCTCGATTGGGTTTCATTTGTTTTTAGCCTTCATAGATCCAAGTACGTGTTTTTGATTATCCATTCCATTATTTTAACTTCTTAACTTGGATCATTTTAGTTTTGGTAACTTGATTTGTCCAGATAAGGAAAACATGTCTAGTTTTGTGGGCGTGCTTGTTTCTGATCCATGGCTTCAGGGCCAGTTCACACAAGTCGAACTACGAACACTCAAATCCAAGGTAACGTGCATTTTTGGTAGCTAGAAGATTTTTTATTAAATTTTGTAATTGTGAAGAAGAGGAACTACGTATTGTTTTCAGTTTGTGTCGGTAAGGACTCAGTCAGGGCGTGTCACGGTCGGGGATCTGCCATCTGTTTTTGCAAAACTGAAGGCCTTTGCTGGGATGTACGGAGAGGATGACCTCAAGGCTATGCTGGCAGAATCAGAAGCGAACATGGAAGATGAAATCGACTTTGAATCCTTTCTTCGGGTGAGTCTTTGAAGGTTAGAAGCTGCGAGTCTTCGTTTGATATTTGTCTTAGATGAAATAATCGAATGATGACTACTTTTGTATTGGAAGACCGCCCATTAGTTTCAAATGTTGTATAGGTTGGGATTTTAGGTGTTCTTTTGTGGCCTAAACATAATTCATTGATGTCAGGCATACTTAAATATGCATGCCCGAGCCACTGCAAAATCAGGAGGGAAAAAATTGGGACATTCATCGTCATTTCTCAAAGCAACTACAACCACTTTTCACCATAATATCAACGAATCCGAGAAGGCTTCTTATGTTGGCCACATAAACAACTACTTGGCAGAAGATCCATTCTTGAAGCAATTTATTCCAATAGATCCATCAACGAATGCCTTATTTGACCTTGTGAAAGATGGTGTTCTTCTTTGGTAGCTTCGTTGTACTTGCTTGAAAATCCACTAGTTGTAACGCTAACTTTCCAAGGAATACTATTATATGATTTTTTTCCCTCCCTACTCTCCATGCAGTAAGCTCATTAACGTGGCTGTTCCTGGGACTATAGATGAACGAGCTATTAACACAAAGAAGACTCTTAACCCCTGGGAGAGGAACGAAAACCATACTCTTTGCCTCAATTCTGCAAAGGCTATTGGATGCACAGTAGTCAACATTGGCACACAAGACCTTGTTGAAGCTAGGGTAAGACTACCTCAGCTCCGAACAGGAACATTCATTGCAGTTTTATGTATGGACTCATTATCTACTTACGGTTTCTACCCTTTTTCTTGGCAGCCACACTTGGTCCTTGGAATAATCTCCCAAATTGTGAAGGTACTCTACTCCCACATTTTCTGCTCTATGTGCAATTGAATTTTATGTAGTGAAGAGAAACTGAATGGGGAACGGAAATCGTTGGGGTTTAATATTTGTATATATGACTTTCTTTCTCTTATATTGTGGAAACTTCAGATTCAACTGTTGGCCGATCTTGATCTAAAGAAAACTCCTCAACTTATGGAATTGGTGGATGACAGCAGGGTCAGATAATTTTGGATTTTTTATCACATGAGAGGTTGGTGAAATACACAAATTTGACATTATTTTCTTATGGTATGATATCAACTTTCCAGGAGGTTGAAGAACTCATGGGTTTAGCGCCTGAAAAGGTTTTGCTGAAATGGATGAACTTTCACCTGAAGAAAGCTGGCTACACCAAGCAAGTGACCAACTTCTCCTCTGACGTGAAGGTAAGAAGCTGCTGGCATATTAAGTTGGTTTACACATGTATGCATTAACTATTACAACGTAGTTTATAAACCTTAAAAATTAACTTTTCTTACGTAGTCTCCAGCATGTAATTACAATCAGTTTTAGCTTCATCAATACTTAGCATGTAAGAATATGTAACGGTAAAATCTCGCGTTGATATTGTTGCTAGAAAATTGTACGTTTCTCTTCTTTCATGTTTGTGACCCCAAGCATTCGCAGGACGGAGAAGCATATGCTTACCTCCTTAATGCGCTTGCACCAGAACACAGTACCCATGACACATTGGAGGCAATGGATGTTACAAAGAGGGCGAACTTGGTCCTTGAGCAGGCAGAGAAACTAGATTGTAAAAGATATGTTACTCCACAAGATATTGTTGAGGGCTCTCCAAATCTTAATCTGGCATTTGTTGCACAAATATTTCAGCACAGGTATGTTTTATTTTCTAATCTTGTTTTTTCTTCGTTGAACATAATCTTTTTTCTGTTGTCCTGTGTACAGTTTTGAGAGATAAATCTATAATTAGTTTTGGTCACTTAAAAATTAAAATGTTGATCTGCATGCTATGGAAAGCTAAAAATCTAGTTTACTAGTGTGTATTAATTTCTCCCACAGGAATGGATTGTCTGTGGATAGCACAAAGACGTCCTTTGCTGAGATGATGACAGATGATGCAGAAACTTCTCGAGAAGAGAGATGCTTCAGATTGTGGATTAACAGTCTCGGGGTTGCTACCTATGTCAATCATGTTTTTGAGGATGTTAGAAACGGGTGGGCCTTCATTTTCACACGAGCAAGGTCAATGCGGTATTAAATATTGGTTGACGTTTATAACTTGCATGAACAGATGGGTTCTTCTGGAGGTACTGGACAAAATTTCAACTGGATCTGTTAATTGGAGGCAGGCAACTAAGCCCCCTATAAAGATGCCATTCAGAAAAGTTGAGAACTGCAACCAAGTTGTACAGATCGGGAAGGACTTGAATTTCTCCCTTGTGAATATTGCTGGCAATGACATTGTCCAAGGAAATAAGAAGCTAATATTAGGTAATTTCTTCTTCTTTTTTCATATCCATCTGGCCTTTTCCATTGGTTTATGTTAGCTGGTGTATTGATTTCGTATTAGTCAACATCTTTATTTCAGATTGGAAAGTAACAATCTAATGCTGCCTGTTCATGGAAGAGGGGAAAAAAAATAAAAATGCAACCTTCTTTTACGTTTTTCTTAATCTTTTTCCATACAAGGTTTTTGTCTAGATTGTTTTTCACTATGATTTAAGTTACAAACTTGTGGTTATTTCTTTTACCTGCAGCATTTTTATGGCAACTAATGAGGTTTTCAATGCTTCAACTTCTGAAAAACTTGAGATCTCATTCCTCCCACTCCCAAGGTAAAGAGATTACAGATGCTGACATTCTTGACTGGGCAAACAAAAAAGTGAAAAAAGCAAGAAGGACTTCTCAAATGGAAAGCTTCAAGGTAATGAATGAAACAAAGACGTGGTTATGATATCACATCTTACATACGATTAACTCATGAGTGATTATTGGCTTTAGGATAAAACTCTTGCAAATGGAGTTTTTTTCCTAGAGCTCCTTAGTGCGGTGGAACCGAGGGTAGTCAACTGGAGTGTTGTTACAAAGGGAGAAAATGGTACATTACTAATTTTTCTTTTAATTCACAGCAGTACATTCATAATTTGGAAGTGGATTTTAAATATTGGAGCAAATGGTATATCTTGTACATAGCTGTAGATAATACATGAGCAGTTGGTGTTGATATCAACAATATTATTGTGACCTCTTACTGAAATTGCAGACGAGGATAAGAAGTTAAATGCTACATATATAATCAGTGTTGCTCGCAAGCTTGGATGCTCCATCTTTTTGTTACCTGAGGACATTTTGGAGGTGCGCGCCTTGTTCTGAACTTGGGCCATTTTAAAGTGTAATTACATTTCATGGTACAATTATGGAGAAAAAGGGTGTCCTGTTTTTTCGTTACTGAGATATGAAAGGTTAATAGCAGCACTCACTACTTTCTTATTGGATTAACCTCTTCATCAAAGACAAAAAGGAAAGACATCCAACGTCAGAACATGATGACTCTGATGCCGGTCAATTAAACGGATTTAATAAGTTTTGTCTTTTGAATGGTGCTTTCCATATTTCTTTTGATGTCATAAACCTTCAGAAAGAAAGGTAAAGAAGACTGTCAACTGACATTAGCTGCAAATTGCTACAAATAAAGGATAAGCAAGGTTAGACTAATTTCTGTATCTCAACTTCACTGTTTCAAGCATGATTGTGGCAGGTAAACCAGAAGATGATGCTGACTTTGACTGCAAGCATAATGTACTGGAGCCTGCAGCAGCAGGCCACAGAGTCAGAATCTTCTGCTGTTGATGACAATGCTGATGAGGATGGTGAGAATGAGAAAGGTCTGACTAACAAAGTTTCTGGTTTATCTGTGGATGACACTGTTTGAAATTCTTCAACCCTCCACCCAAAATGGTTGAAGAATGACATCAGAAAATGAAACCATTTTATTTCCTAGTTGTTCATCATTAAACCATTCTAAAGATGAATGGAGAAAAAGGGAAACTTTTGTTGCACTTAGGAAATAGCCATTTGCTGTGTCTAGAGGAAAGGCTCTTGTAGAAAAGAAGATTAAAAAGGAGAAAAGAAACCAGTTGTGATGAACTGTGATTCAGTAAGAAATGGATGCTGTTTTCAGGCATATTCTTTTCACAATAAAATGAATTCTTTAATCTCAAAATAATCTGCTGAGGAGTTTGATATTGATTCTAATTCAGTGTGTCTTTAAGGATACAAGTTTATGGTTAGCTTAGCAAGTGAGAGGTTGGTCCTCAAGGCACCATTATTTGCTTGCTCTAATACAAGCTCACTAGATCAACATATGTTTCGTTGTCTCTGTGTGCATTGGACAATACCAGTGGTATATTTCACGAATCGAGTTGATCGATGACCATAAAATGTCACGAATGATGATTCGAGACGTACATTTCGAGCTGACCATCAAGATAGGACCGCAAACGAAACCCTTTCGAAGAATACTTTATGATGTTCAAATTTGGTTCCTTTCAATATTTTATTTCTTCAAGTCAAGTTTGAAGATTAGGACTTCACTCGCTGTTGAACTTACTGCCATATTGGAAACTGGTAAAATTGAGAGCAAATTGATCTAGAACAAAGACGAAAACAATACTACATAATTGTTTTTTTTTAAAATGTAAATATAATTAAAAGGTCCCCAATCAGGGTAAAATATAAAATCCATTAGATTTGTACAGGCCAAAATACCAAAGAACTTAGCCTTTGTTTGGATGGATGGAAAGCAAGGGAAAAGAAAAGAAGGGAATTGCATTTCTCTTGATTTCCATTGTTTGGACAAAAATAAGCAAAGGGAAAGAGAGAGAATGGAGAGGAATAGGAGAGAAATTTGGATCAATTGTATTTCTCACTAAATTGGTGGAAAATGAAGGGAAATTCAAGACAAGATAACTTTAATATAAATAAATTATCATTGTATCCTTATTAAATCTAACAAGTAAAGATAAACAAGTTCTATAACAAGGGCATAAAGGTCTTAAAAATTCTCTTCCATTCAATTCCTTCCTTTGATAAATTAGGAAAACAAACAAGAGAAAGGAAATCACATTTCTCTTCTATTCTTTTCTTCCCATTTCCCCTCAATATTTTCTTTCCTTTCCCTTGTGCAAGTAAGAATCCAAACAAAAGCTTAGAAATCCTTAACTAAGCTCCACAATATGTACATATTCTCACTTTTGCACTAGACTAATTCTGTCAGCTCACTGCTTTGCTGTATTCCTTGTCATTGCAAGTGTGCACCTCATGCTCTCCTTAATTCCATGGCAGTAAAGTTTTGTTGTGGACTAGTTTAGTATCAACTCTGGGTGTGTGATACCTCTCTAATTCTCCATGTGAATGCTACAGATTGTTACAACTTTTAACTTCTCCTCGACATTGCTTGCTTCCTAATCCATTGGACCAACTCGGTTCTAACCTATTTAACTGTTTTTTCCTTGCCTTTAAAGCATCTACCATTCCTTTCCTCCCAAAGTTTGCACAGGCTGGAACCAAAGGCAATAGACACTAGAGTTTTATCCCCAGAAGGTATTCTAGCATACAGAAGCCAAGAAAAGAAATCCCTGTAGTTGCATATGTTATTCATAAGATGAAATAGATCCATCATTGACTTTCATACATCATAGGAAAAAATTACAGGCGAAGAAAATATATTTCAGAGTTTCAATATTATTTTTGAACAAAAATCATATATTCTGCAGATTGAGGAAATGAAATTGGCTTAGAGTAGCTAGCTTCTATTTAAATCCTAGCCACATGTGGAAGGAGATCTTTGGCAATAAGTTCCTATCTCACACAATTGGGCTCCAGGCCTGATGTGCCCCTCTATCCCTTAAGATATCCTTGTAGAAATTATTTGTAAATGTACTTGACCTATTCCTTAACCAGACTTATTCGTCTTCTTTGTCAATGTTTGGGTTATTATAGTTAGGTAACAGTGCCTTAACTCTATTGGTGCTTTACTCTAGAGGCCCTTTTTTTTTATAAGGGAAAAAAACATAAAAAGTTACATACAAGTCTGGAGAAGCAGGTCCCCAAAATATTCTCGTCAAGGAAGCGTTAGCACCCAAGAGGTGTAGTATCAAAAAAGGTAAGACCGACAGTAGAATGATCTACATGAGCCACAAGCCATTCCGCACATCTGTTACTTTCTCGATAAACGTGCTAATAAACAACAGTCTAGTTTTTAAAGGCCTTCTTTAATCCACTTCAACCTTGGAACTCTTTGGGTATTTGTTTAGTAAGAAGAGTGCACCTGGTTCTTGAAAAGAGTGCATGTTAAGCACCAATTGTTACAGTAGAGAGAAGTTGTGGTCCCATTTCCATTCTTACTTTTGATATTTTTTGAAAATGTACTCTTTAGCTTCAAGTGCTGTGAGAAAAACCATGAAAATGAAGCTCTACTATTTACTTCTCATAAGCTTCTACCTTTTAGAATGTAGGTATGAACCCACTTGACCCATAATGTCACCTTATTAACTAGGATTCTCCACATCCTTTTTCCCAATAGCGTTTTGTTAGAAAGATTAGTTGGAGCAATTCTTATAACCTTCTGATTGTAGTTTATAGATCTCCCTCCATCCCACTTTTTCCTGTTAATTCTCTTATTTGCCTCTAACCATAAGACCTTTCTTATTAACTTCTCTATTGTCTTGATCACCTTTTTGGCTAGGAAGAAGTGGGAAGCCCAATAAGTACAGAGAGAGTTAAGTGCTAACTTTATCAGTTGGAGCCTCTCTACATAAGACAATATTCTATTGCAATATAAAACTATCCACTTATGTATCTTCTCGATTAAAGGGATGCATTCATTAAACTGAAGTCTCTTTCTTTCTCGGGTGAGTCCCACATACTTAAGGGGAGTTCCTTTACCTATAATCAACATATAATTGAAGCCATTAAGCTAGACCATTCCATACGAATTTTGTTCTAATTCATGTACAAGCCTAAAAGCACTTTAAAAGTGTTCAAGGATGAATTATAGTGCTCATTGATTCATCATGAGTTGTAGGTAATAATAATACATCAACAAAGGCAAGGCAAGATAACCTTACTTTACCACATCTACTATTGAACTTGATTGAAGGATTAGTTGTATATTTCAATTAACCAACCTTCCGAGGGTTTCCACACCTAATATAATTATATAATGGTATAAGGGATCCCCCTATCGTAGTCCCCTTCATCTTTTAAATAGTTGAGAAGGTTCGCCATTCACAAAACAGAGGAGGCCGAGGTTACACATATAATGATCCATTTTTAAATTTGATAAGAAAACCATAAATTTTAAGAACTTGACATATTAAATCCTAGTTCCTTGAGTCATAGGCTTTGCTAAAACCAAATTTAATAGCATAATTCTTGGGGGCATTCCTTGTAGAGTAACCCTTCAACAATTCTTGGGCCAATAATATATTATCTTTAGGAAAGAACTTTATGCCTAGTTGACTTTGCTTTTCTAGCACTTCCTTCAATCTCTTTTCAAGCACATTCTGGAGGGTATTGAAACCTCCACTTCCTTTGAACATCTTGAGTTCCTCTTTAATCCGGTATAATGTTTTCACACAAACATAAGTTTTGTGACCCTAAATTGAGTTAGGTTGGCCCCTTTCTACAGCTTGACCAAAGTTCTCATCCTTTGCTAAATAGTTGTTGAATTTGCAGGGGAATGACTTTTTCTTTATGATAAACATGTCTTGCACCAAGATTACGGAGTGATCTGAAAACACTGGATTCAGATACCAAACTTTTTTTTAATAAAACTTTAACAACCCATTTCCATTTACTAATGCCCTATCTAATTTCTTTCACAAATGCCAACTTGAAGCTTGTTTGTATTCCAAGTGTAGTAGAAACCCTTAGGCTTCAGGTTTAAAACCTCTAATCCTTTAACTCACACTTTTAGGTCATTTAAAAAATTCCTCAGGCAACTACTTCCTTTTTCTTATGATATCTACATTGTTTTATTAAAATCCCCTAGAATAATCCAAGAGCCTTGAGTATTATGGATAATTCTATGAAGATTGTTCCATAATATCCTCCTCTGAAAGCTAAAATTATACTATAAAATAAGTAGTTGAAAAAGGTGAGGACATTTTAGCTTTTGAAAAAGCTGTATTTGGGCTTTCAAAAAAGCTATTTCTACTGTAAAAGCACTTTTGAAGTTTTCAGCCAAACACTTATTTTTTTTCGTAAAATGGCTTTTGCGATGAAAAAAAGTACTTTTGAAACTTCCAAAAGCCGAACCAAACAGGCACTTAGTTCCTTCCTAATATAAGGTCACCAAAATGTGTACATGTTGATCACTAGTTTCAAGGAATTTCACTTCAACTACTTTAGTATTAAAAGTTATGATGATACGATAATAATGAATGTCCTGATGCATTTGGCTTATTATATAAAATGAAACATTGAAGGTATTACTATTTTAAAGATAGTTTATAACACTAAAATTCTATGCAATTAATGACATTAATTCTTATTGGTAGATCCCTTGGATTTTTTTCTTCTCCCTGACCTCTTTCTACTGTCAAACTTGAACTCTTTAATGTTTCTAACACCACCTCCTTCTATTTTTATAGTGGAATTAACCAAGTTTATAGGATCTTATAGCTCCCTACTCTTATCACTCATTCCATATGATGAAATTTCCCTAATTTTACTTAGAATCTCATTATTATTTGTCTCCTCATTTTGATTAGTAAAGGTATTTGCATTGTTTTCCACTTGACCATCCTTGTCCCTTTGATCCTTTGAGTTCTCATCACTATTCTCCATTATTTCATTTCTTTTGGACTCTTGTGTCTTATTCATTAGGGTGTCCACCCCTATCATCTTATTAAAGT
Organism: Erythroxylum tenue; assembly: GCA_027568955.1. NCBI lineage: Eukaryota > Viridiplantae > Streptophyta > Magnoliopsida > Malpighiales > Erythroxylaceae > Erythroxylum > Erythroxylum tenue. The sequence goes on along the minus strand of JAOSBM010000009.1, from coordinate 8,391,815 downwards.
CTCATTTAATAAATTTCTTACTAGTGGCTCTCCACTGTTTGCCTTATAGCTTCAATGTGGGTTTCCATTAGTATGATATTGTCATTAAATCCTTAACTAAAATTTCCCCATTTTTTAGCCTCATAATTGGTATAAAGTTTGGTAAGACTTTATTAAATTCAACATTGTCACATAATCTTATGAATTTGATTCTTCTCTTTAAAGCCATCATTTCATTCTTACACCTAGGCCTTCTAATGTCACTTACTAAAATACTTAGTCCCTTAGTGGACCAATATTCCATGGGTACATTATGGAAGCTAATCCATAAAGGGATGCTTTTATGCCTAATATTCTCCATACTAATATCTAGTCTCCAAGATTACAGAAACACTGGTAAATTTTGTATATGCAAAGGTCTTACCCCCTAATATAACTCTGGTTCCTACTTCATTAGCAAATTTAAAGAGCACCAATTTTACCTCTGACAGCAAAACCTTACACAACTCTTTCCCTTTCCAAGTTTTATGAACCTAGCTATTAATGAGAGAGAATGACCGTACTCTAATTAAGGCAAGTGTTAACAAGGGGGTGTTTGGGGTTTCTAAGTGTTGTAGATTATCTAGGATAGGTAAGGAAGCTATTGTTAGGAGAATATGGGGACTTGAGGAATTTGTTCCTAGGGAAAAGGTCTTGGTAAGGGACAATAGGGTAGGGGTGGGACGATAATATCCATTTGGTTAGGGGATAAAACACCACTAGACATTGCTAAGAAAGGTAATGGTTTAGAGGTTGCAAATGAGTGCTTAAAAAATTATTCCTTGACGATACTTTAAAGCCTATATAGGAGAGACAATAATAAGAAAAAACAATTTAGCCCTTTAGTGGTAGATAGTTAGAGAAAGGTCAGATCGAGATTAAGGAAAGAGATGATGCGAGTAAAAGCAGGCAGTAGCAAGACTAAGGAAGCTATTGTTAGAGGAATATAGGGTGTTGAGGATTTTGTTCCTAGGGAAATGGTCTTGGCGAGGGATAGGAGGGTATAGGTGGGAAGATAATATTCATCTGGTTAAAGGAAAAAACACCATTAGACATTGCTAAGAAAGGTAATGGTTCAGAGGTTGCAAATTAGTGCTTAAAAAATTATTCCTTGACATGTGCTTAATTGATTTTACAATGATTCCTTAACACTTGGTGATTAATGCTATGAAATGGTTAAGACATTCACTTTAGTTCATTTTTTCTTTATGTACAATTCAGAAGTGAAAAAGCTAAAGTGAGTTGAAAGCACCCTTTTTGAGTCATCTTCTTTAAATTCACACTCACTTGTCTTTATGGAAAAAGAATGAGAAGGATTAGAGGAAGCGGAGACAAGAAAATTCCATGAAATGAAGAATATGTGATGCAAAGTGTCAGGTCATGGTCGTAAGCATCAAGCCACGACCATGCATCACATGTCATGACTATGACTCTTCAAGTCATGCCCATGACTCAATAATCATGGTTGTGAGCTTTACTGAGACCATTCACGACTGTGGCTCAAAGGCTCACAGTCGCGAACTTTGACACCTGAGCAACATGAAACCTAATTTTTAGTATAAATAGAACATTTTCCATCAAATAGTCGTGCTGAATGGTTTTGGGGGCACAATGAGGGCCAGAGCACGAATTTTTGGAGACCAATGGAGGGATAAACTTCCCCAACCTAGCTCAGAGGCGTAACCGATGCTGAAGAACATAGTTAAGAGACTTCTCATTGTGTTTGTTGCTCTTTCTCTCAATAGGGATTGATTATGTTATCCTATGCTTATGGATTTGGGTTTTCATGTGTGAATAATCATTATTCTCATTCTTTTTAGATTGTTTATGTATGAACCTATTGCTACAATCGAATACAATACATAATCGTTGTGTTTTAGATTCATTTATGGCAACTAATGATGTCGAATCATTAGGGATAACGTAACCTTGGTTAAATGACCTGGCTTATGTGATTGTTTCTTTAATTAATTTGTTTTCCTAACTCATTATGTAATTTTCTGATTACATTTGGAGAGCTTGCTCTAGGTTTTTCGATAACTAGGTTTAATTAAAAACCTTGTTTTAATTAAACACGACCTAAGGAAAAACTAGGGTTAACAGAGCTTGTTATTAACCTACGATTAATAGTTGCTAGGAGAGGTATGAGAATAAAAATTCAATGAAGTATGTTTAATTGTGTGTAGGTTGGGATTGAATCGATAACCGGATCCCTAACACATTCATCGCTTTTCTCTTTTTTTATTTTTTTTCTTTAATTTGCTTTATTAGTTTGATTTTACTTTATTTTGTTATTCAACCAAAACCCCCAACCTAAACATCGATTATTTTCATTATAAAAGCTTTACACACACTCTCTATGGGATCGACCTAGACTCATCACTAGCTATAGTTTTAAGTCTAGTTAAATTGTGAAGTGTTATGACATGCTACCAGTTTTGGAGTCGTTGTTGGGGAGTGTGGTGCTTTAGTTTTTGTTCTTGATTTTAATTGGTGTTGTGTATATATTAGTTTATATTAGCTTTTACATTTGTTTCTTTATCTTTTCACTTTTTGCTTAGTGTTGTGTGTAAAAAAGACACAAGGAAGGAGTATGTCACTATTGGATATTATTATTGCTCTTGATAATTTTTTTTACCATAACTTATATTCCCAATTCTGTAACTGATAGTTGTGCATTAGTATGTGTTTTTCTAAGTGTTGGGCATTTGTTTCTTGCATTATTGGTTAGTATTATTATGTTTTAGGACTTGTTTTGTGTGTTTTTGTTTAGTTTGATCTTCATGGTTGTTATTTTGTATTTGATATTGGTTTAGGGTAGGAATTGATCATTTTGGTGTAGGAATGAAGGGTGGACACCTTTGTGATTGAGCTAGGGACCAAGAAAAGAGAAGAGAAGTGGAGCTATTGAAAAACAATAACCCACGACCGTGAAAAGGGGCATGTTTTCCACGATCGTAGGAAATCTACGGAGAAAGTTTATGTCAAGATAACCAAAGATAGTGGGAAGCATAAATATAATTCCCACGATCGTGGGAACTGAAAATCGAAGAGACACGTTAGTTTCTTGTATTTTTTAGGTTTTCGTGACTTTATAAGGAGGAGAATCCCGAGAGCCATCATAGAGTGGTGGAACTTGCTTCCTAGAGCAAAAACATAGATTGAGAGCCTAGAGATAGGTGGAGATTCAAGGTTTCATTCCCGATTGGGCGAAGCGCATCTCGTTATCTAGATTTTCCAGATTCGAACAGAGAAGAGGAGGAGCTGCCCCGTCCAGTCTTATTTCAATTTCTTTCTCTTCTAGCATGTTTATTATGGATTATTTGATTATTGGGGGATGTTATGAATATTATGATTGGCTAAAACAATTTTTAGGGTTCGTTGTTTGAACTATTTATGAACCTTTGGTTATCAATTTAATGATATATATGTTTGTGATATTTATTGTTCTTAAACCTTGCAATAAATCGAGAGAGTGAACTTGGTATTCTGTGTTAATTGTACAACGAGAGTTGATGATTAATAGACTTATAAATAACAAGTTATTGATTTATTAGGAGAGATTTCAATAGATCAATACACTGCCTATAGGATAGCTTCATATCTAGTTAAATTCTTAGGAAAGGCTTTGCATATCGAGAGATCCCAAAGTTAATACTAATTTATTTAACTAGTGACATTTAGTTACACCTTGAGAGAGGGTAGATAGAATTTTAGGAAATCTTGGGTCAAACATAAAATGAATCAATTAATCAGAGGGAAGCAAATAGGGATAATGACAAGTCCTAATGTTTAATCTTGATTTTCTCCTAGTCTTAGTTTACGATTTTGGTTTGGGTTGCATTGTTCCCTTTTACTTTTTGTTTGTCTTTATTTTACTTATCTTTTTAAATTTGACTGAAACAATTTCTTAAACAAAGAACAACCTGGATTAAGTGGTGCCTAAGCACAATCCTCATGGGATTGATATTTGCTTTCAGCGTTAAGACATTATATAAAGAAATATGGCGGAAGCAAGTGTTAGCCCCGGAAATTTTTTTTATTAAGCATGATTAGATTAATTTTGGGGTATTGCTCGATTAATTTCTGTTGGAATTAATTAGCATACTAATGGGAGTAAGATAACATGATGTAGGTAAATTGAATTACGTGTTAGGATGGTAAGTATGTATAAGGGGCATTGTTGGAAGATCATTTAAGTTGGAAAGACTTAAGGCATTGAAGGAAGGGGCAAGTTGGTCATTTTAGCTTCATTAAAGGAAAGAAAGAAGACTTGTCTTGCATTTTGAGAGGGAAAAACGAAAATTAGAGAGTGAAGAGGGAGAGCGTGTCGTAGGAGAGGAAAGGGAGGAGAGAAAGAAGGCTAAGCTAGGTCTTGGATTTTCACGGTCTTAAGGAGTGATTTTGAAATTTATTCAAGGAGGAAAGAGGAAGAGGAGGATTAGAGCTTCCATTAGAGCCAAGAAACAATTGATTGGTGAAGATTCAAGGTAAGGGTATATTTAATCTTTTGTATTTTGGAAGGGGTTTTGGTTCAAAGATCTTAGGAAATGCATAGGTATGAGTATTCTAGGATCAATTTCATGCATTTGGTTCTTTGGGTTTGTCAATTTGAATGTCTATTGATTTGGGATTTTTGTACATGTTGAAGAAAATCAAGAGACGCAAGAGGAGCAAGAGGAGAGGCACATTTGAGCAACTTTTCAAGCCAGGAAACTAAGGTGGGTGACATTTTTTATAATTGGGTTAATGAACCATAAATGTTCTTCAAATAAATGGAATTTAATGATTTTCCAACTACCCTAAAAATGAGTATTTATTGTTCTCTAAATGCTTGAGAATGTTTCGTTGTTGTTTGTGAATTTTGGGAATAAATTCAAATTGCTTCATAATTGTAGTAATTGATGTGTTTGAATGAGTTGTGAAATGTCTTTGATGCTTGGCATAGGAATGTGTTTGAATGAATTGTGAAATGGCTTTGATGCTTGGTATAGGAGTGTGTTTGAATGAATTGTGAAATGTTGATGGGAATGCATATGAAGTGTGCCATGTACATGATAAACAAGTTTTAGAAATGCGCCATTTGGGCAATTGATTTTCAATTCATGAATTACATGTTTAAGTGGGTTTGTGGTGGTATGTTCTGTCAGTCAAGTGCACTTATCTAAAGGCTTCTCCCGTCTGCCCACTAGATGCATGGAGCTCCTTCACAGACTTCCTTAAGCTCACGGCTACGCAATCCACTATGAGAGATTGCGATAGTACATTCTGTTTACGGCTACGCAAGGCCATTTTATGAAATTGTGTTAGCACGTTCTATTACGGACTACCCAAACCATTCTGATATGTTTATGCGTTGTGCTTTATGTACAAGTTTGATGAATATATGAATTATGTGGTTTGCAATTTGGGTGATATGTTGAGAATTTGAGGAATATGTGTTTAATGGATTTCATATGAATTTTGCTTTGATCATGAATGTTTTAAATGGTTTTGCTTGTTACCGATTATAAGACTATTACCCACGAGCGTTAAGCTCACCCCCATTCCTTCCCCTCCGCAGGCGATGAGCAACATTTCGAGTGATCGAGTCAATCGTCAAGGCATCACTCCAATTTGCATATTTTGTTCTTTTGAAGCTAGATTTTGTTAAATAATGCTTTAGTTGCATTTTGAGAATTTGTATTTCTTGTAACGTTTGTATTTTTGGATTATGTTGTAAGGTGGCTCGAAATGCCCACTAAAGCATTGTAAAACTTTGATTTTTATGTGAATGATATATATATACATTATGGTTGTGTTTGGCATTTCAAGTTTTTGCATTGCAAATCTTAAGTTTTCATTGGGGTAGGAAATTGTATTTTGGCCTTGAGAGAAAAACTGCACCAATCTAGGATGAATTTGACATTGTCTTCATAGAAGTTGTAGCTTGTCCTTCTAGCTTTCCAACGCTATAAAGTATGCGATTTTTGGATGTGGGAAATAAGAGATATGATCGTTTTAGTAGGGGATGTTGCATAGGTTGTGACACCCGAAGGTTACACGGCCTGACTGTGTGAAATCACACAAGCCGTGTGTTTCTAACGCAGGAGCGCAACTTTCACCCGAAGGTTACATGACTTGACCGTGTGAAATCACACAGGTCGTGTGTTTCTAGCGCAGGATCGCAACTTCCACCCGAAGGTTACATGACCTGACAGTGTGAAATCACACAGGCCGTATGTTTCTATCATAGGAGCGCAACATTCACCCGAATGTTTCACCGCCTGACCGTGTGAAATCACACAGGCCGTGTGTTTCCAACGCAGGAACACTCTTCCACCAGAAAGTCACACGGGCTGCCCGTGTTTGTTCACACGGCCTGTGTATTTTGACCCCCAAAACGATAGAATTTCATTTTTGGGTCTTCACAAAAGTTGTAGCCCTAGAAGTCATCTTTCAAATCGTCCAAAAACAAAGTCAATCCAACATTCGTGAAGAGAGTTATGGCAATTGCGCCAAGGCATGTACAAGGTGAATAAGAACATGAACATGTTGGATTCGTTTGGCCGTAATTTTTTCGTCCGACCTCCGATTGAGGTGATTCTTAAAGCGTTAGATTTCTAACACATTTTCCTACCTTTCCATAAAAAATTGATAGTCGTTGGTGTTGAATTCAAAAAGTTTGATTGAGAGAAAGTGAGGGGCGGTTGGGAGATCATGATTGGGACATAAACATACTTTGGTTTCTTAAGCATATCTTCATCTACAGAACTCCAATTTAGTTGGTTCTTGCTCCAAAATGAAATAGAGACTAAGAGATACAATTATGAAGAAGTCAACTGTGATTTTGTGAATTCATTGTGTGGGATCGCCCTTGAGGCTTGAAATGTTATTTGAACGATGAGGAACCGATATTGCCTAATGAGGGTCCTTGCACCTTACAAGGAATCCCGCTCTATGATTCCGGATAGTTGGGCTCCGAAAACGAGGCCCAACAACAAGTAGGGGCTGAAAGGACACTGATGGACTTATAAAAGGCAAACAATGTCTTATAAAAGTTCCATACTAGAAAAAAAGAGATAAATTATTAAACAATTATTTTTCGAATAGGATGGTAGTATGATTCACTGCTATGCATGAAGCCACATCTGTAGAAAATAACAAATAAAAAGAGTTAAACTTGTTATTTCTTTTTTAATTGAAAAAAGAATTTTTTATTTATTTGTATATTTGTAAAAGCTTCTGATTTTTATTCAAATGATGATAAAAAGATGTACAGATACTGCTATCCTTATATAGAGCTAGGGTACATAGTTATG
>JAOSBM010000009.1:8364369-8384396 GCA_027568955.1 Erythroxylum tenue | reverse complement strand
AAGTTCAGCGTTGTCTTTCCTCTTGCTCTTGGATCGGATCTTCTTGGTTTCCTATAACAAACCAAACTCAATCAAATAATAGTCCATACTCCCTAAAAAAACCAAAAGACATCTTGCTGGAAACTAGTCCCTCATCGCAACAACTAGCCCCTCGTCGCGACGAGTGACTGGCACACGTCGCGACGTAGGCGCTCGTCGCGACGTCACGACGAACAACACCGACACACGTCGCGACGTGTGGCTTCGGCACGTTGCGACATCTCTCACTTTGGTGCGTCGCGACGTCAAACCTGGTGCTCGTTGCGACGTCCAAACTTGGGCTCGTCGTGACGTCTCGCGGCGACACAATTAAATACACATCGCGACATCTGCATGAGCACGTCGCGACGTGCGAACCTAGAAATACCCGAACCCAGATTTCTGCAGATCTTCGAACAGAAACTTCCCAAAACTCAAACACAACTTATCTGAACCATAAATCATAAAGTCTACATCATTTCTAAACTCATTCCAATCTCAAATCGTGCATAAACACAACAAAATCATCAACCCTAGAAAATCGACATTACCGACACTGACATTCACAGATTTCCAACCCATACACGATCAATCCTTCATTTCAATTCTAAACATCACTAAGTACAGAGCATTCAACCAATTAAAAGCAAGAACAAAAGCTAAAACTTACTTGAATGCTTCAGATTCTTCAAAACCCTAGAAACTCAAGCTTTCCTCTTCTCTTTTTCTCCAACCCACGACACCCTCTCTAATAACACAAGCAAAATCACTTCTTTTCTGACTTACTCACTTAAAGCATGCAAAAGACTTTAATGCCCTTCCACTTAAGCCTTAAAACTTCAAGATTCAAGTGATCTTCCAAAATTACCCCTCTTTTCCATTTATCCCATTTAATCCTACTTTAGGCCAAAATTTAATACCTTAAACAAACTTGCATTAATACTAACCTTAGCATAATTCAACTCCAATTAACTGATCTAATAAGACCACAAAATTATCATGCTTCATAAAATAAATAAACCGGTTTAGGGTCCAACATCACCTCATCGGTCTGTGGCTTTTTTGTTGATGATTGGCCCTCAGCGATCTGTCTGGCATACCTCTTCCTTCCTTTAGCGGTGGACCCTCCTGCCGCACTACCCCCAAAAATTATGTTGATGACCCTAACCGGTCGGTCATCCTGCTGTCCGGTGTTTCTATCATCTCTTGTCCTGGATTGTCCTCTCCTATCGCGTTGGTTGTTAGTATTTCTGTTCGGCCTCCCAGCATCATTCCTGTCGTTTTGCCTCCAAGGTTGTCGCCAGTTGTCAGATCGATCGGTCCTACCCTTGTTATCTCGATCGGTACTTCTTTTGTACTTCAAAAATCTGTCCAACCTTCTCCTTTGGATAAGGAGTTCAATCTCTCTCTTCAAGTCCTTGCAATCCTCCGTGTCATGACCGACATATCTATGGAAACGACAATATAAGTCGGGGTCCCTCTTCCTGACGGGAGTTCTCAATTGATTGGGTTCTCCGAGAGGTTCCCCGTCTGCTCTCATGGCTGCTAATACTTCCGCATATCGCCTGTTGAGCGGAGTGAAGGATTCGCGTCTTTGTCCCTGTCGATCGGTCGGCCTTCCCCAGCTCGATTGATCCTTCTGTCTCTTTTGGGAGTCATCTGCTCTGTCACTCGGCCCACGGTAGTCTCGGTCACTTGTTCTACGTTTTGTATTTTTCAGCACTTCTTCGAGCTGTATATATTTGTCCGCCTGACTCCTTATCTCCTGAATGGATTTGGGCTGATCGAGGGCCAGCGAATTCTTAAACTCTTCGTCCCTTGTGTTGCTCATGAGTGCGGCCAACATTGACGAGCAAGTGAGGTCAGGTACTTCAACAGCTTCATTGTTAAACTAAGTGATGAACTCCCGCAAACTTTCGTTCCTTCCTTGGGTCAACTGCATCACTTCTAAGGCAGTCTTCTGCGGTCGTTTACTTGTGGCTAATTGATTGAGGAATAGCAGCTTAAAATCCTCAAAGCAAGTGATGCAACATGGGGGTAGGTTATTGAATCATCGCCGAGCTCCTTCTTGAAAGGCGGTACAGAATGCCTTACATTGAATGGCGTCCGGGACGCAATGCAGGTTAATCATTGACTGGAAGTGCTGCAAATAGTCTAGGGGATCGATCTTTCCTGTGTATTTTTCGAGCGTCGGTATTTTGGTACCGACCGCAAGGAGGCTATCCAAGATCACCGGAATGAAAGGAGAGCTGTATTGTGTTGATGGAGGGGTCGGACGGGAATTCATGGTCATGTTGATCAGATCGTCCAATTTTTTCTAGGGCTTCAGTAGAATGGCGATCGGCCATCACATTAGTCTGTCGAGCGGGGGTCCGCTGTTGTTCCGGCTGAGGCTGTAGGATTTGGCGAATCAATAGGTCAGCCGCTTCTTCTTTCTGCCTTTGGGTGAGGGAGGGCTGTAGCGGTGCAGGCGGATTCGCATCTAGAGGGTGTTGGAAGTTAGGGTGTGAATTAGTCTCAGCGTTATCCTCCAGGGCTATGCTTTGCTCTTCTTGATCTTGGTTTTGAGGTTGTGGTCGATCGTTCGGGTGTGAAGATTGTGTATGGGACTCGTGATGTGCTGGCGGGAGAGCGGCAGGTAATTGCGAACCCATCTGTTGTAGCGCAAGTGCCGTGACGGCGGAGATATCAGGATTGGCTGCTACCGTTTGACTAATCTGCGTGTTTCTAGACGTGGTGCCCAGATGTTACTGCTTGGTACTGCGTGTTTCTTGACTGATCTACCTGATTCTGTTGAGACTGGATGTTGCTGCTTGGATCTATCGTCTCGGTAGGCTTGAGCTTGAGAACACCTGCAAAACAATAAGGCACGCCAGGGGTTGATGGCCGGCAAGCCCCTCCGACGCTCAAGTTAGGCTTTTGGTGAAGGTGATGGGAAGCAAAAACAGAGAAAAATTAGTGTATATGTCTCGTACCTCTATTATGGCGAAATAATACCTTATATAAGGGATGATTGCTAGGTTTAGGGTTTTTACGTAGGTCTTCATGTATGCATGGGAGATTGTCTTCTACGACTGGGCTGTCGACTATTGGACCTGGGCCTGGGCCTGGAACTGCCGACCCAACCACGGTGCATCCAAGTCATGCATAATTAAACAAGTTACGCTGAAAACCCATTGCTGTATAATTCTCCAATTAGAATACTAACAGAATAAGTTGCATTTAGCTAAGGTGCCACTCCATAGACGACAGGGATAAGGGAAATAAAATAAAATATGGACTATGCATTCAACTACATTAGAACAAAGGCCACAGATGAAAATGGTTGGATGGGAAGAGCTACATTTAAACTTGTTCATTGTTGATAACCTTTCGGTCGCAAACCATAGCACAAAAGAGACTTTATTGACTCTACGAGGCTTTGAAAATATCCATACATGACTTGTTGAAGAATTTAACAATGGAGTTTCCTAGCCGGAGAATTCTATCCTCCTATAAAAGGTTAGGTGAGTAAGAGGGATGTAGTATTGAAGGAATTCAAAGCATTTATTGTTGTAGCTCTAATTGCTTCCTTGGACCATAAAACTTACGCTTACATTAGCATCATAGAATAATCTAACACTAGGGACATTTAGTAGAAGGTTTAAAGGTCTAAGGGTCCTCCAATTGTCTATCCATAACCAAGTGCTCCTGTTTCTTATCTTGTAGCATATTGAAGGTTTTGCGAATTATCTAACTTCCAAGATCTTACACATACTCCATGATGTATCCCTCCTATGAATCAACCTGCTGGATAGTTATGATTCCAAGACCACCTTCTAACTTGGGCAAACAAATATCTTTTCAACTAACTTTGGCATATGGTTTAGTACTTATGTCCCTGGTCTAAAGAAAATTTCTTAAAAGATATCTCATATTATTACTTATTTATCTCATATTTAGTCTTTCAAGTTTCTCAAACTTTATAATCAAATCCAACTTAGATAAATTACCCTTTTCTCTCTTCAATTGTCCTTTATGTATAATTCATTAAGTTCTTGAATATATTGGCAATAGATATAAACTATAACAGTAAGTCATATTTAAGATTATATAAATTAAACTCATTTATTTTACCTTTAATTCTCTAATGAAACGATTTATATCTATTGATTAGTGGCATCTAACAATGCATTATGATCACCCAAATATTAGGAATGTCAATGTAATTTTGACCAACCTTTTTGTGCATAATTTTTTATATAATTCAATATTTTCATTGTATAGTATTCCGATTGGAAATAAATCATAGAATTAATATCTACTTTATTTATGTCTAATCATGTTAATTCTCCACAATTATTAATAACATTTAAAAATAATTTTAAAGTATCATTACATCTTGTCCAAGAATTTTCTAAATCAATTTTGATTGAGAACAGTGGAACATTCTCCCTAATTATTTTACTGTGATAAATCCTATATTAATTACTCAACTACCTCTATATAATTGGTGTTATGTCCAATAATTACCTATTAAGCTACCTTTTGACTATAATAGGTCAAAGTTGGTATCAAAACCTAGTAATCCCTTTATAAGTACTTTGAATATATCAAATCAAATAATCACTCATGCAATCACCGTAATGAAAATTTCTATAGACATATAAGTAATATTCTAAATAAAATTCTCAAATCGGGTCAGTTTAGTGAAATTATTTTTTAATAAGCGCCCACAAGTTTGTTTAAGTATTTTATATTTTAGTATATAAAATTGACTACTTCTTTCATAAAGAAGAAAAATAATGTGTACTAGTCTATTTACGTTTTCTTAATATCTAATCTTAATCGAATAATGATTAGGAATAATTTATGGATAAAACATAAAATTCAATATTAATCTCACAATTATGATCTATTCATAATTTCATTTGTAATGTAAATTTATTTAAGAAAATTCTTTTCGTAAATGTAAAAGAGTCTAATAAATTAATTTTAACCCAAAATGAAATATTATTAAGTTTAATTTTAGAAAATAATTTTCTAAAATTTAATTAAAAATCAACTTAATTATTAATCTCAATCAAACTAAAAATAATTAATTTAATTTTGAAATTTATTTTAAATGGTTTCCAAATTGAATCTAAAACTTGTTTTTAAATCAAATTGAATTTCTATTTTAAATAGTAATTGAATTCATTTAGGAATCAAAATGTTCAACCTAATTTAATTATTCAAAGAGTTGGAAAAGTTATTTTAGATTATAAAGATCAATAACTATAATCGACCAAGAATTAGAAGTTTCGTACATATAATTTGTTTATTTTTGTATAAGAAATTATAGGATTTTATTTTATATGTTTAATATATTATGCGTGTATGGCATGTGTTATATGTTTGACATTTTACATGCATTTTTGTATTTCATGAGATAAAAAAAATTGAATTCCTTGTTAAAATACTAAGTATACATTGAGAATGTATTTTTTTTAGAAAGTAAAATTTGTAACTATATTTGAACAATGATAGTAAGTTATAAAAGCTTCACATTTTGGAAAGTACATCTCCAAACTCTCTACCTTTACTCTACACATTCTACACTTTAGATTACTGAAATACTATGAGAATGAAATTACATTGAGCTTGAAAAAACAAAAGTTTCTAAATTCTCCATGAAGACATCAGTGTGTTGTTGCATTTTCTTGCAAAGTGGGTGGTAATAAATTGCTCCCTTATGCTTGCTAATGTGGAGGCAATTATGCTATCTAATGTTGAGGAAATCATTGTGCTGAAGTTCTTTTCCTTGACTATTAATCTTCTTGAGTTTCTTTCTTTCCATATCTCATGAAAATATGCAACCATTGCCACTAAATAGGCATTCTTACCCTGATTGGGTATTGGATTCACCTATATCCATTGAATAATGTCAGTTAAGCTAGAAGAGTTGATATCCTAATGGCATAGTTTAGCGATCTTCTTTAGATTTTTTTTGGCAATTCTAGATTGGAAGAATTGATGGTCTCTAGTTTCATCCTCTAGCTCGCATAAAGCATAGTTTTTAGGTTTGAGAATGTGATTGTTAAGTGATTCGAGGTCCTTTTATTCTGAATATGTTTTATCTTAAATTAATGAGTCCTACTTAACTAAAATTGTATGATTTAGATTAGTGACTCATCATCATATGTGTTGGAAATAAATTCAAATTTTTAGAGTTGTTTAAATTCCTTTAGAATAGGTCTTAGATTAGCTTAGAATAAATATTAGATTATCTTTTATCTTATCTTATAAGCTAGATTTAGTGGCTGAAAAATCTATCTAGTTGTTGGTATTTTGTTTATATAAGGCAATCAAGTTCAATAATTAAATTATGAGTGTGTTTACCTATTGTTCAATATTTATCTTATCCCATCCCATTCATCTTTTTTTTCTTTAAAATTCCAACAATATGAAGTCAAAGGTAGGGTTAGGAATAACAAATAAGATAATTTTTCATAGGAGTTTCAAGCTAGGGTATCTAGGAGTTACATAAGATGTGATTAATAAGGATGTTTTATACCTAATTTAAATTTAGTTAATTTATCGAGTAACTTAAGATCAACTAAATTTAAATGAGATCCTAACTCTCTAAAGAGATTAATCTTTCCAAAATAGTAGTGAGGGTTATTATTTTGAATAAAATTATCAAAGTAACTAAATATATGATTAAATTTCTAATCTTATTTGCTTGTCATGGAATATAATCAATTACTTACTTTTCTTACATTTATGTTTTTCTGAGTAGAAATTACCTTTATTAAGTATAATTGATACTAATTGTTAGTGAATAAAATCCCTTGAACATAGGTTAAGCTTGAAAAGAGTTCCCAAAGTTAGAAAGAAAATATATATATCCATTATGTAATACTACTATTAATCCTTGTTAAGGCTTTTCGTGACAACCAAGAGTTCTCAAAGTTAGATAGAAAATCTATATATCCATTATGTAATAGCACTATCAATCCTTGTTAAGGATTTTTGTGACAAAGTATTAGAGATATGACAATATCATATAAATGAAAAAATAATAATAACATTTTGAATTGTATAATGTCTCTTTAAATTAAATGGTTACATGTAAGATGGATGTCAACAGCACGAGAGCACGATACAAGAGGTTGCGTAGAATAGATCTAAGATGTATAATGCTTGGATGAAATCGTTCCACTCAACTTAGCATACCAAAAGCATAAATAAGAACTATAATTAAAGACATTTGCTATAGTATGATAATAGTTTTCAATAGAAGATGATAATTGTTTGAATATTTATGTCAATACATGATAATAGAGATCATATCTACATTTATACAATAAGAAATAAATTTTTTAGTACAAGTAGTTGATCTTAGTTTATACAAACAGTTTGTACGTATTGAATCAAGGGAGACTTATGCGAATACAAAGTTAGATAACTGAAACTTATCGATAAAATGCAACTAGCCAATTATCTAATTATTTAAATTATGCACAACTATATCATTTTACTTATCTTATATTGCTAAATCTTCATATAAATGTTTAACATGAACTGAAAGATCATGTATTTAGACCATATTTTTTGACATTGTTCTTCCATTACCAGTAGCCACCAATTAATTTTATTAAACCGTGTAATTAATTATCATAGAATAAGTATTCAATTCATCACCTAACAGTTATTAGCTATCCACCAACAATTAGTCACGTACTAAACTCCCTGGAGCTAGAATTGGATGCAAAAGTTCAGGGAGTTGGAATAAAAGCAGTGCCGCTTGACAATTCGTACAATTGTAAGTAGTGCCCGACTCTCGGAAACCTGAATTGCAGAGGGAATCACAAAGCCAGCAATGCCCTGACTTGCATTTTCATTTGAGGCATGCATTGCAACAATCCCACAATTACAGTTAACCTCCAACCGTACCTGGAAATACAGACTCTTGAGGGAATCTAATGGGTAGAAATTTAGAAGGGGCAACCAACCCCCTTTCCAGGATGCTCATATGTAATTAACATTTGGATCAAGATTGATACAACAGTTGCTACTTGTCATCCATTTTGACTGAGTTTAGTCTTCTCAATCTCTGATCAAGCTCTGCCATTACAGCAGGTTCTTGCTTTTTCCTTTGTTTGGATATAGTATTTGTAGTCATTGATCCTATCTTGTCGAATGCAACCTGCATAATTTGGATAGGGAAGAACTTAATATCAAAATTAAGCATAAATCAAGTGAAGCCACCTTTTACTGTTTATCAATCAAACTTAGCAAAAGGATCCACCAGATAATAACAATTACAATCTCATGTTCCTTTCACCTTCAAGAAAGGGACACGGTGAGGGAATTCTGTGCGATAAGAAATGCAATACAAGAACCAAGGGGAATTGTCTTACCGTCAATAATTCATCAGGATCAAAAAGGTGATGTGTAGTTTTCTGTAGTACGTAAATTACATCACCAACATGGTGGGTTAGAAGCAACTCCTCTTCCTTCATCTGTAATCAATGATTACAATTAAAAGTTAATGCTCTGTTAGTTATCGATATTTCAGAACATGTTCCAATTAAGGAAATCCAGATAATACTAAGAAAGCATGATTTGTAATTTTGTACTATTATATAGCTCAAGCACCTTGAATATAGCCAAAGCTACATGAAACAGAACCTTTGCACCCTCATAGAAAAGGACATCCCACACCCGCAGGGTTGTCTGCCAAAAAGTCATTCAAGAAGGTATAGGTTTCGTTCTTCAGAGAACTTGTGAAGTACATATGTTCCGTCCTTGTGGACAAAAAAACAATTCATATTTTCCTAACCTCTGAGGGCAAGCTTTTAGAGAAGAGGCAGAGGAACCACTCAGTGGCAACCAGGGACACATCAAACTCCAATTCCTCCAAATGAGCAGCTATCCTGTGGTTCATTTGTACTTTTTAATACACAAAATAATCGATTTACGAACCAAATAAGTGATCAATGTAGAATTACCTTGGACAATTTTTAGCAAGCAAATCCTTGAAAACTCTTTGTTCAACATGACACCCTGATAAGTTATTGGTATAGCAGTCATTGACTAAGACATTTTCAAGGAGAACAGCCAGCATCCAGAAAGCATCCTCCTCTGTTTTCATCACTAGCAACAGCAACGCTGCAACATAATTTAGGCCCTGCACCAACTCTAAGTTTCAATAAAGAAATACATGAATTTAAGTGGGGGAACATAACAGCAGCCTACAAAAACAAGCCACCGTCCATTCACAAATGAAGTTGGTGGTTGCAAGATACCTATACATGGAAAAGGTTTAACAACCCATCCCTCTTGCACCTATCAGATTTGAACACTGGTAGGCATCGGAAACTTTTCTTTGGTTCCTCTAAGCTAGTTACGTCTAATTCGAGAGAGAAACTAAAGAAGACATACATCAATAATACTAATAACATTCAAACAAATTCTGCATTATGACACATGGAACTATTCAAAAGATAGTGATAAAATGATATACATTTGTCAGTTGTCACAGCTATGACAAGAAAGACGTAGATTGAGATGAGCAATGTACTGAACAAAAAAAGGGCATATTATGTGTAAAGATGTGTGAACGATACAGTTATTTTTATTTTAGAAACAAGCAGTTTCCAGGAAAAAGTAGCAGTTATTGGGAAATATAAGAACAAATACAAATCTATGAGTTTTAAGAAAATTCAGAGGATAGAAAAGTTGACGGAACTTGATAAACAACTACAGCAAGGGCATCTAAAAACCTTATATACTCTAAAAATATTAAACGATGGAACAAAATGTCTTATTGAAATTTCAATATGATCAGGATACACGAGGGTGAATGATGACATAATTATCAATGTGGTATTCTAAAGATTTAACTTGCTCAGGAATAAATGCAGTAGATCATGACAAAATTTTAGGTGGTCCCTTATAAAAAGAATGGAATCAAGAATTCAACCTATTCTGTTACCTTTTCTGAGGTTTTAATGTAGTCTATCATTATGTAATTACCATAGTTAATCACAACGGGGAACCAACCTGACAGTAACCAACATCAGAATCACGGAAAGAATAGCCAACAAGAACACGTCGAAGTGCAGCATGGCCCTCTGGAGTGTCCAACCATGGATGACCAGGAAATGTTCGTGGCAGGTCCTGTAAACATGAACAAGGAAAGACCTATTTAGCAAAAAAAAAAAAAAAAGAAATGAAGGGGCATTTTGGCAAAATGGAAACATCTTACTGACATGGATGCATTAATGAAGCTCTTACCAACTGTTACTTGTCAGCTATTTCACAAGTGTATAAAATTTATTTTTTTTTGGAAACATCAAGTGTATAAAATTTAAACATTATAATTTTGGAAATCACATATGAAAAATTGAAAAATACAACTATTTTGCTAACACATATTCAATCACACCAAGCAACTGATTTTTCTTTGTTTTTGTTCCCTGAGCTTGAAAGAAAGTATAAACTGCCTCCTTGGACATATTCCTTATCGTGTAAACAAATCGGAGCACCCTCCATAGCTAAATTGTTGTTAGAGTCCATGTTGAAAAATGCCAATATATAGGATCTTGGAATATTCCACAACCTCAAACAAATCCCTCCTCCCAAAAAAATGCCAAAGAAAAGTTAAATCAATCCATCATACATTCTGGATACCGAAGAGTATTCATATTTCTGAGGAAGCAAGTATCATAATTCATTATGTTAGTTCCTTTAACAAGCCTCTACCTTCAACATATTTTACAAATTAAGCTATAACTTGTTTCCATTCCAACAGCATATACATAACAGGATAGGTAAGCTACAATAACGATTCTAGAAATATCAATTGACAGATGTCATAAGTGTCATTACATCTAATTTCCTCCAAAATGAACATAATTCTTATTGTCCTCGATTCTAAATTCAAAAGTGAAACTTAGTACATTTATAACCATTGATTCATCACCATACATTTAATGAAGTAAATGATAAATTTAAATGGTCTGAAATTTCAAGATCGACCTATCAAATGAATGTAACATGGGGTAATTAGATAGCT
Source organism: Erythroxylum tenue (assembly GCA_027568955.1). Lineage (NCBI taxonomy): Eukaryota > Viridiplantae > Streptophyta > Magnoliopsida > Malpighiales > Erythroxylaceae > Erythroxylum > Erythroxylum tenue. The sequence continues at coordinate 8,373,334 of JAOSBM010000009.1, read as the reverse complement.
ATCTCAATTGCAGAAAAAGTGACTGCAAATTCCAATTCAGTAACAAAAAACAAAACCATTAAATCCTTCCACATCAAATACATAAATAAGAACAAAATTAACTTCATCAAATATCTGGAAGCCAACAGTCAAATACGGGGATCAGATAACAGATTAGCACTTCAGTGACAAATACAAAGGAGAAAAAACACTGATACATAAAATTAGACAAGACATTCACATTGATCAATCAAGCTTGTATAAGCATCAAATATTATTTCCTCTATTTTCAATTGAAAACAAATCATGGCACAATCGTAACAGAGAATGTGAACAACAATACATTGACAGCAAATGTCAAAAAATAGAGCATAAATCAGAAGATAGCAACAACAAAACATTCCAAGAATTACAAAACATGCTTCACTGGAATAGAAATAACCCAATTTCAAACTCACGTGATCGATCTGTCACATAAGGTTAGACAAGACATTCACATTGATCAATCAAGCTCGAATAAGTATCAAGTATTATTTCCTCACTTTTCAATCGAAAACAAATCATGGCACAATCGTAACAGAGAATGTGAACAACAATACATTGACAGAAAATGTCAAAACGTAGAGCACAAATCAGAAGATAGGGCACAAAACATTCCAAGAATTGCAAAACACGCTTCACTGCAATAGAAATAACCCAATTTCAAACTCACGTGATCGATCTGTCTTGTAGCTGGAGTAACCTTTCCCTCAACAGCCTTCGTCAGATCATTATAGTAGCTCTCAGGCACCGTGGACTTCTTCTTAGCAGCCCCGGAAAGGGAAAACCAAACTTTTGGCCTTAGTACAGGCGGTATTCCCTTCCTAATAAGCCTCCTCAAAGTGATCGTATTAGCTAAAGTAGACAATTTGAGGGAGGATTTCAAGGCAATCCCTTCACTAATTGAAGAAACTTGTGGCTGCAAGTACCAATTTGCACCTTTGCTGGCCTCTAATGTCCACCAAACCCTGCCCTGTTGCCTCACCTTCTCTCTCACCTCATTCAACACATTAACATCATCTACATTTCCTTCTACAGTAAACCCATAAAGGTCCTGGAATTTGACCGTTAAATTTGCTCTCCTTGAGTGGATACTAGGCCTCAAAATCGGGATATGAGGCTGGAAATCTAAGGATATTTCCCTTTTGTTATGTGTACGGTACATATCTAGTTCTTTTTGCCAGCAGATTTTCCGTGACAGATCAAGAGAGGTGGGGAAGGCGAAAGAAGGTAACAAAGAGAAAACAGCTTATTTTTTAATTATTAGAAAAGGCCAAAGGTTGAAAAACCTTGAAATGGTCAATTTCTGAAGCTTCAAAAGCTTGGAATAGATATGGCTTCAAAAGGGTATTTAACTATTAAACATTAGAAGACACACATAGAACAAAAATCTCTAAGGACCTGAAAATAGCACATTCGGAAATGGCTATAGAAGACCCTTTTCTGCCATTTAGAAAAGACTGGAGCTCTAATCTCAGAAATGAAAGTTAAAACATGACAGAGACAAATAGAGAAACAAAATCGTAAAAAGGTTTTACCTCAAACTTTATCAGAAGAGAAGATAACGAGAGAAACCTGGTCACAAGTTTTATTTACAGGTTCAAAGGGAAGAAAGGATGCAAGAAAAGCTGAACCTATAAAACAGATCTTCTCAGTAATGCATTCAGAGAAAGAGGAGGAGGAGAAAATAAGAAACAGAGAAAAGGACTGGTTCTTTGGGTTATCTCTATGAAAAACTGCTTCACTTGAAAGAGAAAAATGGTGATGACGAAGGCAAATTTGAAAGCACAAAAAAGAAGCTTTTTAGTTATGGAGGACACAGCGCGAGAATAGGTGGCCTGAGGTGGGGTTGTAGAAAAAAATGGAGTTGATAAACTGGAATAAGAACCAGAAAGGACTAAAATGCAAAATGAATTTTTGTTTTGGACCTTATCGCACAATTTCCATTAAACCCGTTCCTCAAAAAACAATTATCTGTTTTGTCTCGAACGTTAGTGGACCCTCTTGTTTTGGTTTAATTTTGGCAACAAGAACGTTAGTGGACTTCCAAATACAGGTCGCGTGTATGTCAAAAGAAGGTAGGCAGAATGGCCTCCGTTGGCTAGCACTCGAATGACTAAAATACCCCTTTAAGTTGTGACTTTTGTGTTTTTAGTCGATAAACGACATGTAGAAGTTTGAAAAACAAACAGAAAGTAGTAAGTTGATGAGACGACACATTAATAATTTATTGTTATTTCATGAAAAGTAAATTAGAAAAAACAAATATTAAATGAATTAGTAACAGTGAATAAAAATAATAACAAAATATCTTTTAAAGGTATTTCAATCCAAAGTGAAAAACTCTCCAAGGAAATTTTGAATTCTTAAAGATAGGGATTTGAATCACAAATTGAACATATATTTTGGAGATTTTGTCTTAAATGTTGTGGTTGTTAATGAAGAATAAAGAAATTAATAATGAAAAGGATCATTTTTCCTGTCTATATACTTGGCAATAGATTCATTGTGAGTTAAAAGGGTCCAGATGTTATGCAAAAGAAGTGCATTGAATTCTTCAGTCATTACTTGTTGAGGGACAAGGTGCTTAAGGGCTTATTTAAATAAGGATGGTTCAATATCAACTCGTTGAGCTAAAACACAAGAATTTCAGCTGGTTGGATTGTTTGTCTTGGATAAATGAACTGAAATGGAGAAGTAAAGAGGATCACAAGGTCTTTAAGGCAGGTTTTGCTATGCTAGTACACTTTATATAAAGGATAAAAAATACCAAATATTTGGGAAAGTGAATCAATACAACAAATACACTTGAATGGAGTTCTATCTGAAGTTTAGGATGACAATTATGGCAATTCCTCATCACCAATTCATGTCTAACTGAATCAGACAAAAGATTAGAATATAATTAGTGTAACGCAAGTTTTCTCGGATTAGTAGTTAGTTGGTTTTGTACCTACTCCAACTGTTAGAGATGAGTTTCACTTCTCTTTATAATTTCCACCATTTTGAATGAATATAGCACTTATTTTCCCAAAAAAAAAAATCATATGGAGTGGTAGTGACAAGAAGGTTAAGAATTTTCTCAGGTTTGATAACATTATTGCATAAGTAGGTGTTATAAGGAGTAGTAGTGGTAAGAAGGTTAAGAATTTAATAGATTTGAGTAGAGTTTGGGTGCAAACTATAATATAAAAAAAAAAAAAAGGAGGAGGATGGCATACACTCTCTTGAAGTGGGAAATGGCATTAAGGTTGTCAGGCTTCTCGAAATTCAGGCTCAATTTCTAGATTACTTCAAAGGCTCTATAAGGGCTATAAAGAAGTTTGTGGCTCATCTTTTCCCCAATCTATTGTCTGACATTCATTCTAATGCTGTTATTGCTGAAGTATCACCTCAAGAAATTAGAGAGGCTTTTCACTCTATAAATCCCAATAAGGCCCCTGGTCTAGACGGCTATAATAAGTACTTCTTTAAACAGGCCTGGCCTATTACAGGGGAAGAAGTTACTGGAGCTATTTAAAAAATTTTCCTTCATGGTAAACTCCTCAAAGAGCTCAATTCCACATTCATATCCCTTATTCCCAAAACAACTCAACCTTTCACTGTCCTAGATTTCAGACCTATCTCTTGTTGCAACTTGCTCTATAAGGTTATTGCTAAAATTTTAGCAAATAGGCTTAGCGAAATTCTCCCTCTCATAGTTAGCCCCAATCAAAGCGCCTTTATCAAGAATTGCAAAATAGGGTATAACATCCTTTTAGCGCAAGAGATCTTTAGGAACTATCACATTTCCAATAATCAGAAGAGGTGTGCTTTTAAAGTGGATCTCCAAAAAGCCTATGACTCTATTTATTGGGATTTCCTTCTCAACACCCTCGCAGTTGTAGGCCTTCCTATGACGTTCATTGAGTGGGTAAAAGAATGTATCACCACCCCTTCCTATTCCATTTTGGTTAATGGGTAAAATTTTTCAAAGGCTAGTCTGGATTAAGATAGGGAGACCCTTTATCGCCTTTCCTCTTCATTATTTGTATGGAAGTTTTCTCTAGAAATTTGAGAGTCAATACAGAGAATACTCCTCTATTCAAATACCATTGGAGATGTCAAGGTCTCAAAATTAACCATCTTTTATTCGCAGAAGATCTCTTAATGTTTTGTCATGCGGATTTATTTGCTGCTCAGCTTTTGCTTGACTCATTGTGTACATTCTCTATGTTTTTTGGCATGGACATGAATGCTTCTAAAAGTCAATTTTTCTTATCCCCATATGTAAGTTATCTGAGTCATAGAATGAAACTTGTTTCAGGTCTTCAGCAAGGATCTCTTCCTATTCGGTATTTAGGGGTTCCACTCATTACAGGTCGTCTAACTAGGAGGGATTGCGCTTCTCTTTTAGATAGAATTGACAATAGGATCAATAGATGGACTCATAAGAGTCTTTCTTATGCGGGCATAACCCAATTGGTAATTTATGTCCTCTCTTCCTTCCATGTCTACTGATCCACACATTTTATTCTTCTCACTTCCATCCTTAAGGACATTGAGGCCAAGCTTAGGAATTTTTTATGGGCAGGGAAGTTAGACTCAAGTGTCAAGGCTAAGGTTAAGTAAAGTGACATATGTAGATCAGAAAAGGAGGGGGGCTTAGGAGTTAAACATTTGACTACATGGAATCAAGTACTGTTAGGAAAACGGATTTGGTATTTGTTTGAAGATAGGGAAGCCTTATGGGTTAAGTGGGTACATACAATCATACTGCGAAGGAAAAAATTTTGGAGTGCCCAACCAAATTATAATAGTTCTTGGAGTTGGAGAAAGATTTTGTTTGTGAGGGACAAATTGTGGCACCAATTCAGATTTAGGATTGAAAAACATTATATCTACTCTTTTTTGGCAGGATCCTTGGCACCTGAGAGGCATTCTGAGGACCTTTTCTACACCGAGAGCGATCAATGGTTCGGAGCTTCCGTTCACAGCACGAGTTTCTGAAGTCATTCTTAATGATGAATGGAGATTGAATGAGGTATCCATGGACCTCATCAAGAACCTTGAATCACCCTGGTATCTCCCAAATAGCTCCCCACCCGATCGTCTGGAATGGTTAGCTAACCCCACCAAAAGGTATACCAATGCCTCAGCCTATAAATTCTTGCGACCCCCCTTACCGGATGTTCCTTGGCACAAGCTGGTATGGTCCAAATACAATAGACCTCGGTGTTCCTTTACCTTATGACTTGCCTTCCAGCAAAAGTTGCAAACCAGGGACAAACTGACCTACCTATATACCCCTAACCACTGTTCTTTGTGCTTTTCAGCTAATGAATCCATAGAGCATTTATTTTTTGAATGTCCATTCTCTAAAACAATTTGGGACCATTGCCTCACCCATTTTAATCTGCCCATCCTTAATCAACCAAACCTTTCAGCTATCCTTTCCTGGTTTAGAATTGCTACCAATTACAGGTTCTCGGTCATAAATCATTTCCCACTACTGCTTTCCACTACTGTTTACTATATCTGGACTAAACGTAATGCCAGAACTTTCAAGGATGAAGCCAAGGATGTGGAGAGAGTGTATCATGGGGTAATCTCCCAAGTTAGGGAACTTCTCAGCCTATACACAGAGATGAGGTAATTATATTGTTTGTTCTTTACTAACTTTCTACAGGTTGATAGCTCAGACTATTCTAGGCCAATGGCAAGTTAGCTCCCCATCGGAAGATCGGACAGGAGTTAGTTGGCTATCTAACTTCCTACATTGTTACAAACTCACTGAGGGACTTGGCAGGACTAATTCTTTGGTACAGCACCGACACTCGCAAAGATGACTCACCTTTTATAGTGGCAGCCTTTCTTCGCAGTCACAAACCTGCTTAAGCCGATGGAAGGCCATATTGGGTAAGGGACGTTCAAGTGCAGATATGATTTCATCTTTTTCAATGGTATTGCCTCTATTGGAATTGAGAAATTGTTTAGCTAAGGTTATCTCCTTCTGGTTATTGCTTCTTCGGTATGGTTCTGGTGAGAGTATAGGAGATTTGTTGTTGAGTGGATTGTAGATATGATCCATCCTTAAATCATAGCTACTGATTTTCTTGTGTTGCTTTTGTTATGGATTGAACTGTGGGCTAGTTGCTATGTAATAGCTGGTGGTGTCCTCCGAGACACTAGTGCGTGAACTCCTTTGTACATATCTTTGTTTTTTAATTAAATTTTTCTGAATTACCAAAAAAAAAGGAGGATGACTACATATGTGTAATTTATACTCATTTCTTATATACTCTAAGAAGTCCATTGAGTAATTTATGGAAAAAGGTTATTTTCGATAGAGGTCTTTGGAAATGAGTAGGTGGTTTTGTGGGTAAATATTTATTTTTATTATTGGAGTCATTTTTGGTGATGGTTTGTTAAGTTAAAGTTCAAGTTTCCCAATAATACCAGAGTTTAAAGAACCATGTTTTTTTCCTCTCTCATAAAATATTTTTGCTTTTTCATTCTTTTTTTTTTTGGAAAATGAATGAAATTACATTAACCCTAACAAAAGGTAATTCTATAATAAAATGAGTTTCAGCTTACAACATGATTCATAGCACTAAACTAAGCTAAAAAGAAGTTACAATCAGCTCAGATTATAAGTTCCATCTATTTTGCATTCTAGGAGTAAGTTTGTTTTGCTCTTTTTTTAATCATAATAGCTCTAACCCAATTGAGTATGTTTTCAACTAGTTGGTGCTTATCAACTTTAGCTCCCTTGTATAACCTATTAATTCTTTCTTTCCAAAAATAGTAAATTATAGTGGTGAAGCGAGTCTTGAGTGGCATTCCATTTTGCTTTTAATGCATGAAAAACTTGATAAACTAGTATAAAGTCCCCATCCATTCGTAAGTGTGACAAAATCCTGCTAGCATGTGTAAAATTCTAGATTTAAAGTACTTACATAGAAAATATAAATAGTTTCTATCTTCCTCAGTTTTACGCAAGACATAGGTTGGATCATAGGTGTCAACCCATCTGTTTTTAGTTCTAACTCTATTCTTTATCACAAGTTAAGTGATTAGGAAGTCTTTGGGGTTCAGGGATTGCTTCCAAAGGATTTCAGCCCAAGGAGCATCTCCAATACTATTATTGTACATCTTGCGACAAGATTTATTTGTGAAGATCCCTTTGTAACTGATAAACCAGATAATACTGTCTTATCTATTCCAGTGAGGATGTTGAGGTAAGTATCATGCTAGAGAGAAGAATCCCTTGAAGTTTCTAGACCAATCTCCATTCTGAATAAGTGAGGATACTTTGGCATTAAAAGGAATTATGTTTCTTAGATGGATAATTTCATTCTTTTGTGAGAGAGGGCTATATTTAAACCAACTGTCATACCAAAATCATGTGCTAATCCTTTTTCCTAGTTTGTGTTTGATCCAAGGATAAACCATAATTCTCAAGTTCAATAATTGGGTGAAAGCCCAAGAAATTACCCTGGTATTTGACATCTTTCAAAAGTTTTTTTTATTTTTGAGATGAATTTCACAAATCCATTTGATTGAGAAGGCTCTTATCCGTATATAATCTCCAAATTCTTTTTCTCAGAAGAAATTTATGCATAAGTGGTATGGAAATGATCCTTAGGGCTCCTTGCTTCTTTGGATGATTTATTCACCCATTTTACTTTTGCTCCTTTGGAATTCTGAGCTTTCCTAAACCAAAGGAAGGCTTTTAGAATTTTATCAATTTCCTTGATAACTCTCTTTGGCAAGACAGTGTGAGCTGACCAATGAATGTGTAAGCTATTGAGCACAAAGTTGATGAGGGTTAGTCTAGCAACAAAAGAATGGAACCTATTATGCCATGCATTTATCCTAAATTTGTACTTTTCAATGAGTGTAATTCAGTCAACAAATTTTGTCTTAGCTAAGTTGATGGGGACTCCAAGGTATTTGAAGGAAGGGGAGAGTAAGGATAGACTTGAACTCCTATATATTGCAGCTTGATTCTTCTCATCTGATAAGATGAACATGTTGCTTTTCTCGATGTGTTTACTTTTAGACCTAACCAATTTATGAAAAGTTTTAGTATGTCTAGCAAAATCTTAGTAGATTGGATATCTGAACCACTCAAGAGTGTAAGATCATTAACATACATCAAGTGAGTTAGTTGGAGTTCCCTGCATTTATAATGAAATCAAAATCTTCAATTGCAGGCTGTGAGTTTGTCAAGTAATCTGGATAGACCTTCCATTACTAGGGTAAAAAGATAAAGGAAAAGGGGGTTCCTTAGTCCAATTCCCCTAGCACTTTGGAAGGGTTGTGTAGAAATACCATTCGTAAGAACATTAAGAGAAGAATTTTGAATGCAAACCAGGATCCACTTTATAAAATGTCCTGGAAAATTAAGTGCTTCTAGGTAAGATTGGATGAAACTCTATTTGATAATGTTAAAGGTTTTGTAAAATCCAATTTTTAGTAAGCAACTTTTAATAGCTCTACATGTGTTGTATTCCTTTAGTAACTCTCGTAAAAGGAGGATATTTTCCCTTATAATTCTTCTGGTCATATAAGCTCCCTAAGTTAGATTTATGACTTTTTTTAGTGCTTCCTCCAGTATGTTAGCAAAGATCTTTGCAATGACTTTATAAATTGTGTTTCAATAGGATATTGGTCTATACTCTGCAATGGAGGAAGGGTTTTGTTTCTTTAGGATGAGACATATGAAGGTATGGTTCATCTCCTTGAGAATATTTGAGGGAAAAAATGTTGGACCCCGTTTCCGGAGCCCAACTTCCATCCGAAAACCAACCGAAGGCGCTCTGATACCAACGATGTTGGGCCCCGGTCCCGGAATCCAACGATCAAACACATAACAAACCAGAGCATTCCCACTCTTGCTCTGATACCAACAAACGTTGGACTCCGTTACCGAAACCCAATTGCGAAAGCCAAAACGATACAA